>JBBBDQ010029022.1:262500-273213 GCA_037127315.1 Ascarosepion bandense
GTTAGTTTTTAGTACTTAAGAAAACATTTTGAAATTGATTAATGAAAAAAGTCAAATAAACACAACCAATGATTTTTACTTTATTCAAAATAAAAGAATATAAAATAAATGGAATGACAATATAGTATACTATAATTAATAATATATTTTAAAATTAAAATAAAATAAAAATAAAGTCTTACCAGTTGTTTCATGATAGAACATGAAGCACATGAAAATCACAAATAGCATCCTAGCCATGGCTGTTTCTGAAGCCTGGAACAGGTTGATAGGGATCTGGTCACTTAAGGGTATCCACCCGTTAATTCAGGGTAAAACACTCTTTTTTTTTTTTTTTTTTTTTTTAGCAAATACACAAAATAATAATAAATAAATAATATATATATATATATATTTTTGTGTAGTTTTAAAAGTAGTAATCAATTTCGACTACACAATTGTGTGTGTGGATACGTGTATGTGTATGAGTGAATATATATATAATATTAATATATATATATATATATATATATACGTTAACAGATATATATATATATATATCAATATATATATGTATATGTAATGCGGGTTGTAGAGATTCGCGTGTTTTGTAATGTAATAAATCCGCTTTTATGGTTGCTTCCGATGACACTGGTTTTTTTTTTTTAATCCTTGGAGTTTGGCTGGTGATGATGTATTGTAAAACACAGAAAATATGAAATTAATGTATCAGGGAGGTTAATGGAAGTGAATTAAAACAAACTAGAAGAATAATTTAAAAAAAAAAAGAAAAAAAAAAGATGAATTACTGTTGTTGTATAATAAATTTTAAAACATACAACCTTTTTTGACTGATGGGTAGAAATAATGGGTAAAAAGTTTAAATAAAGGGGTTTTCCTTTCAAAGTAGATTTGTGTGTTTCTTCGTCTCTGTTTTGTTTTGTTTTTTTCTTCTTTTCTTTTGATTTTTCCTGTGTCTGAAGTCTAACTAAATGACAACAGATCCGAAAAAAGGCAAAATCTTCTTCTTTACAGGAAAACAGATAAATAATTAGCAGCAGTAGCAGCGGCAGGTTTTACACTAGTAGTAGTAGTAGTAGTAGTAATAGTAGTAATGCAAGTCGTTGCAGTAGCAGTAGCAGCAGATATGGCAGTAGTAATAGTTGCGATATTGGAGGCGGTCTCTACAAATATTCAATATCTGTTTAAGCAAACGAAATCTTACCCCCTTTTATATTGATCTGTTATGGCCAATAATTGTTTATTTTTTATTCAACGATCACATGATTTTGTTTATTATTAAATAAAAAAGATAATAATGTAATCAACAAGTAGTAGGAGCAATCAACAAAGATTTCACATGACATGACCAGAGGGTTTTTTTTTTAACTTTTTATTTATGAAGAAAAAACTATTTGTAATTAATTAGTATTATTTAATTTACCATTCCTACAAAAGATGATTTCATTATATAATTTAAAATAAAATATTTTTTCTCATTTTACATATTTTTTTAAACATAACTTCTTTTTTCCTCTTGCTTGTTCAGTTTCTTGTTTGAGTGTAACAACTGCTTACTTTTTTACCTGTTTATTGTCGAAAATAATTTTATTAGTAGAAAAAATAAAAAAAGAATAAAGCCGACTTCTTCATTTTTGGGGGGTTACATCTGGATGTCACAAAAAATGTCATTGGTGCTCAGGTATACAAACTCAAAACTACAAAAATCTAAATTCTTGACATTTTTTTTTTTTAATAAGGTATTTTTATTTTCATTATTGCTGTTGAATTAAAAGCTGGTATTATTAATTAAACTGACACTAATCATCTGAGTTTACAACATTAAAAAAAGCCATTATCATTGCAAGATTATAAAAATCATAAAGATCTGACATCATAGCTTTGAGCTTAAATTTTCACTAATTAGATAGATAGATAGATAGATAGATAGATAGATAGATAGATAGATAGATAGATAGATGAACGGATTATGATAGATAGATAGATAGATAGATAGATAGATAGATAGATAGATAGATAGATAGATATGAACAGACATAGATAGATAGATAGATAGATAGATAGATAGATAGATAGATAGATAGATAGATAGATAGATAGATAGATAGATAGAAATAGTCTGTGATAGATAGATAGATAGATAGATAGATAGATAGATAGATAGATAGAAATAGATGAGATAGATAGATAGATAGATAGATAGATAGATAGATAGATAGATAGATAGATAGATAGATGCCAATATGTGTCGTGTAAGGTTAAAGTGTTTTATGTGAGTAGTGACTGAATGACACAAAATATGGCCTCATATTGATATATTCGATTTTTAACTTAAAACTTGTGTATACAAACTTTTGCGTTTAATCTATTCAATTGTAAAAGAAGTCATTATTTTTTTAAAATGTACATATGTTGAGGGCATGACATTAAAATGTTTTTAATGAATAAAAAGCACGTTTTAAAAATGCAATTTTAGGTTAAGATACAAGATCTGAAGCAATAATAATTGCTAATATATATATGTATATATATATATATAATTATTATTTTCATTTTAATTATGGTTATTATTGAATTGGTTTTAAGAAGAAAAAGAAGTATAAACGTGAATTTCTTTTAAGCCGGCATGTTGGAGGCAGCCGGTAATATCATAGACGGAGGTTGGGAGGCAGCTCATTAATATTAATGAGATCAGGCCACATTGAGGAAGAGTTTTCATGTTTTACAGTACGACTACCACTACTCCTTTCTTTTTCTTCTTTTTTTATGTACAGAATTCTGAAAATAGACGTATAAAAGCATTAATAACTAGATAAAGACAACAAAAAAGCAATAATATACTCAGATGTTGAAAAGAAACAGTGTTCCTTATCGTTCACATATTTTTAAATGTTTTTTCTTTTGTTTAATTAACAAGGCGTATGAGAGAATAAGTCGTTAAATTGGGGATCATTTCTGTCAAAAATGTTCTGTACATGTGACATGAGTGCGTGCTTCTTTTCAGTCTCATGTTTCCTTCAAATTTTTACTTGAATTAAATTTACCTTATCTTAAAGATTTTTTTTAATTATAAGATGACTGTTCAAGTTGGGGTCAAAAAAAGATTTTTTTTATTACTCTCTATTCAACAAAAAAAGAAAATAAAAATTCAACCTTTTTTTACGAAAATTTAGCAATTTTTTTTTTTTTCTGGATAATAAATATTTTTAAATATCTTATTCTTCCCATAACATCTAACAATTTTTTTCTTGGGTTTCCAAGTAGGGAAACAAAAATAGAGGCCCCACAAACATCTTTACACACAACTGCCGACCTTGGCAAGCCCAACTCCATTCATGATGTTAAGTACGCAATCATTTGCATTTTAAAAAGAAGCGCGTTTTGGAGGTTGGTATTTTTTATTTTAAAGAAAATTAAGAAATATTTTTTTAAATTTCACGATCTGACGTAAATTAATAAGTATCTCAGTTTTTTATTTTACTTTCCCAAAGATAAGGGCTTTTTTATTGTCTGCCTTAGTTCATAGTAAAATGCAGTAACATGCGGAAAGTACTGAATTATTATTATTCTTTCTTTATCCGACCAGTCAGATAGTTAAAAATTTAATTACTTTTAATATTATTTAATTCAAAATAGAACTCATTAGGAAGAACGTTTGATATTTCAAATTTTTTCTTTTCTTTTTTTTTTTTCTTTTGTGTGTTCTTCATGTAGTGAGCCTACGTAGCTTATGAATAATAATTAAAGTGAATCATTTTATGCTTATGCAGTGATCATACGATATGAAGTGGTGAATGGGAGGCTTGGTTAATAAAAGACATCCCCACCTTCTTCTGTTCCGTTACTGGTGCTGCAACATATTAACATTTTTTTATCGTACGATATTGTTTCTCAGGTTAAAGGCAGGAACATTAAAATATTTTGTTTTTTTAACCACATCATCAAACAAAAAACTTATTCTTCTTCTTACTGAAAAAGAAAAATGTACAAAAGTTGTTGAGGTATTTTTATCCGATCAGACTTATTGTACTGTGATTTCGTTCCAGCCTGTTCCCAAAGCAATAGACGATTGTCTATTAATTGATATGGCTTGTCCAGCGGATTGTAACATAGCAATCAAGGAATTTGAAAAACTGTCAAAATATAAAGACCTGGAAATTGAAATAGAAAAAATGTGGAAATTGAAAACAAGAGTTGTGCCAGTGATAGTAGGTGCACTTGGAATGATAAAAAATGGAACAAAACAACACATTGAAAGAATCCCTGGAAACCCCAGCTTAAGAGATATACAAAAAATTGTATTATTAAGTACAGCCCACACACTAAGGAAAACGTTATCTATGTAATGCTGGGGATGATAGGGAGGATAGAAAAACATGAAATGGAGTCATAACAACACGCCACTACCTGCCTTAGGTCTCCCCGCAGACTTGGTTGGTAGTGAGACCAATGCAGAAATCGAAATATGATGAAAAATGACATAATAATAATTACTTGGAAACACCCTTAATCGGAGACCGTCTGGGTAGACTGGGTTACTCTTAGGCTCCACCTGAAAGGCTATTATATGCTATCAAAATCTGTCATCATATCGCGCATAATTTTGGCTATGATGCATGTGCCAGATATACCCTTCACCTTCAGACTAATTGTGTGTCATGAGTTACTTACGAGTAATATTTTTTTTGTCTCCAGCATTACTTTGTTGGCGGGTTGGTCTCTCACTCAAATAATATTTAAATTTAAATATTTTTTTAAAACTCAGTGTTTATTCATATGAGAGTAAAAACTTTTCGGAGCTCACAGATAATACGCTTTGATATAAGGGGCATGCCTGTTTGACTTGAGACCACGTAAAACACCCACACCTAAAACATTATTTTCAGTGAATACACGTAGTTAAGCAGACGTTCCGTTTTTTTTTTTTTTTTTTTTTTTGTAAACAGTGTTTATTTCGTCTCCCTTTGAAGGAGTAACTATCGCCTTATTCAACGTGCTTTGACCACTAGGCTACAGACAGTTTTATGGCCAAGTTGTGGTACAGTGGATATCGGCTCGGAACGAGAAACTGGGGAGCCGAGTTCAAATTCCAGTTGAATCCATTGTATTCACTTCCGCGCAAATACCCTTGGGAAGGTATTTAATCCGTCTATTCCTTCCAGTTATGGGTTAAATAGCAGGACAGATTGGGTTCTATAGCCTTAGTCGGCAACCAGTCTACCGCAGAAAGCAATGGCAACCTACTGCGGGATAATCTTCTGCCCAGTCAGTCATGTCTCTTTCGAGACATGATCGCCCAAGCGTGTACCACGTATGGCACTTAACTGACTGACTGTTCTATTTGCCTTTTAACCCATATCCACTCATCCAGACATTCTCGAGAGCCGTATCTGCTCTTTTCCGTATCCGAAACGTAAATATAGCAACTTATAAGGAATTCATTTTATTTCGAAACTCTGCACATATATCGAAAACACTCGATCAAATGTCGATTCCGGGAATGATTTAGGCTGTTGGAATACTTGTCCTTCGTCTTCCCAAGTATACAACGCAATTGACCGATCATGTGATATTTAATGGCCAATCAGCAGAAACCTATTATTTTTGTTGTTTTGTTTGTTTTTCGTTTTGTTATTTTTTTTGTTGTTGTTGTATTGTTTTTTTTTTAAATATCGTTTTATACACGTCAGTAAGGAAAGATATGCTCCTGACTTGTGATTAGAAACAACCTTTTGCAACATTCTTTCGACTCTTTTACGAGGTTGAAAAAAAGGCATGTAACACAGTTCTAACCTTGTTGGTATGTTTTCATTTTCAAAAAATAAAACTTCATTTCTGTCTTCTGACTTCACTTTAGCAGTTTTTCTTTTTCTTTATTATAAATGATTTTGTAGAAACCCACTTCGACGGCCATATATGAGCAAAGTCACTCAGTAATCCTTTCCGGGACTCAACAAAGCTATACAAACCACAGCAGTTCTGGCGTAATCAAAATACTGAGGAAAGTTCTCGAGACTCGAGGGTCACTCGATTCGCAGTAATAACCACACAACACATTATCTAAAAATTCGAATACCTGAGAAAAGTAATCCCTTAATAATAAACATACCACAAAACACAACAAAGCAACAATCGATAAACTTAAAAATAAAATATAAATGACTCCATTTAAAAAAAACTATCAACGAACGAGACAAGCAGACTAAAAAGTAATATAAAACAGGCCTGACAGATGAGGAACAGTCATATTCTAGGAACGTTGCAAAAAATGAATTCAACAATAAGAATAGACAGAGGTATCCGAATAAACAGAGGTATAAAACACGGAGAAAATACTTTGGAACCAGGGCCAGTGCAACTATCTCATGCACCCCATTTATGATATGCCCCGCCCCCTACGAATCTATGATACAGCTCCTCTTCACTCCACCTCATCTCAATTTCCATAAGGTAATATTTATATAATATACAAATTTTATTGTCGCCTAATTATGTACAAAAATGGATCTCATGCAATATAAGTGAACAATTCAAGTAGAAAATTGAGAATAAATACAATGTATTATAAAATGCAAATTAGAGACATGTCCTAATAGATCATTCCATCTAAACTTATTTATAAATGGAACTTTGTGTGTGTGTGTGTGTGTCTGTGTGTGTGTGTCCGTTACCTATAGACTCCGAAACAGCTGAACCGATTTTCTTGAAAATTTACACAGTTGTACTATAAGCATCTGCAAGTGTTCTTAGATAGGTCTTGTGTCGAGGTACCCCAATAAATATCGAAAATCGATAATCGAAAAAATCGGGTTATAGAAGGAGTGGTCCAATTTTAATCAAATTTGATACACTCATAGACAAAGACATAAGAAACGATATTCAGAAGTTTCAAGGTTGCAGTTCTTACAATAGTGCAAAAAATTGATAATATATATATAAAGGGTAAGATGTTTGTGTGTGTGTCTGCTTATTTGCCTGTATGTCTGCATTTTTTCAGCCCTTTTATTTTAGTTTTTTGCTTCGGGCAGAAGATTATCACGCAGTAGTTTGCTATTACGTTCTGTGGTAGAGTCGTAGCCAGCCAAGCCAGCTAATATGTTCTGTCATTTAACCCGTAACTGGAGGGAAGAGACGGATTAATAACTTTGCCAAGAATATTTGTAAGTGAATGTAAGGAATTCAACTGGAATTCGAACTCGGCTTACTGATTTCTCGTTTCGAACCGATATTCATTGAACCATAACGCACATCCCGACTTGCGTAGATTATGTACGTGAAAAGTGTAATCAAGGTGCCGAGTTCAAATTCTGGTCGAAATGTGCTGATTTTCGTACAAACAGTCCTGAGAAACCCATCTCTTCTCTTTGTGAGTTAAACAATAGAGCACGCCGAGCTCTCTAGCCTTCTTTGGCAACCAGTGTAGGAGAAAAACAACTCTGAGTTTGAAATCGGTTGAGCTTGGAGCAGGTATGTCTGAACGCGACAATGTAGTGAAATTTATAACGTTAAATTTATGAGGCTCTTCCTACTTGCACTTTAGTCAATAGGATGTACAGGTGGTACAGGTGGTGTTAACAGTTCAGAATGAGAAATATGAGTGCAGAGTGCAAATTCCATTGGGGTTCGTTGCGTTCACTTACCTTAAGAAAGGCATGAATCTGTCTCCTTCCTCAAGCTATAGGTTACGCAGTCGGACTTGTATCAGAAAAAATGATTGCTATACGAGAAAAATGTTAACGCAAAAAATTATTATTAATATTATTATCCAAAATATATTTCGGCTTTAAATAACTCGCAAAGGGTTGACAAGCCGTAAAAAATAAACCACTCAATAAATTAAGTGGTAACGAATTTCTTCAAGTCTACAGATGTTGGTTATGTCCTGTATAAGGTGAAGCAAATTAATCCCGAGAAACGCCATCTTAGCGAAAAAAATATGAACGATTTATCAGAACACACACACACGCACACACACACACACATATTGATTTTTTTCGTTTTTGATCCGATGAAGCCGAGCAAGGACGAAACGTGTAATCTAGCTTCAATGAAACGTTTTTTTGTCTCATATTCTTCAAACTTTGTGTGGTAGGTTGCCATTACTTTTTGCGGTAGACCGGTTGACAACCAATCTGTTCTGCTATTCAACCCATAGCTGGTGGGTGAATAGATGGATTATATTATATTATTATAGTAATAAGTTGTAATTAGTGGGGGATCAGTTTATTACTTCATAACAACAAAAACCGATCCCTCACTTTATGCCCGTAGAAGCCTTAATTATTTTTCTAACTATTATTTTCAGTCAGTCAGTTAAGTGACATACGTTATATACGCTTGGGCGATCATGTCTTAAATGAGACATGACTTGGTAGAATATTTTCCCGCAGTAGGTTGCCATTACTTTTTGCGGTAGACTGGTTGCCAGCCAAAGCTATAGAACCCAATCAGTCCTGTTATTTAACCCCTAGCTGAATTGAGAAAAGTCGGATTAATCCCTTTCCCAAGTGTCTTTGAACGTAAGTGAATGCAAAGAATTCAACTGAAATTCGAACTCAGCTCCCCGATTTCTCGTTCCGGACGTATTATATGAAGTAGCCGGCCACTCGTATCCAAGAATGCCCGTTTTCCAGGGTGACTAGCTAATCCCCGTTGCTCAGGTACATTTGTGTTTGTTCAACACCCACAGACCTTCCTGCAGCTATGTTGCGCAGATCCAGTTCCAATTTCTAAGAGAAAGCTCGTGATCAACAGTCTGAACAAGGCCAATACTTTCAAACCCTCGGTCATGATGACTTGTGACTTCCAGCTAGCACAACCATCGACGCTCCCCTCAAAGGAAGTCGTCTATCCAATTTCACTCACAAAGCTTGGATCAACCCGTGGTATGGTTTTTCAGGCACTTTCCAAAGGTGCCACGCGCTGGGATCGACTTCTCCAGATCAATAACATCTAGAAGTCACCTTCCTGAAAAATCGACCATGATGAGATTCGAACGCGGGCTTCATGGTCAAGAAGCGAACGTTCTAACCACTCAGCGTCACATAGCGTGGAGTGCTAATATATTTCAGTTATTGTGTGGTCAGTCAGTTAATTGCCGCTTAGGTGATCATGTCTCGAAAGAAACATGACTGACTAGGCAGAAGATTTTCCCGCAGTAGGTTGCCATTACTTTCTGCGATAGACTGGTTGCCAACCAAGGCTATAGTACTCAATCTGTTCTGCTATTCAACCCATAGCTGAAAGGAGAAGAGATAGATTCATTTCTTTCCGAAGGGTATTTTTGCGTAAGTGAATGAAACTAATTCGACTGCAGTTCGAACTTGGCTCTCCGAGCTCTTGTTCGGAGCTAATATTTATTACACTACAGCGCACATTGTCGGGTAGAGTGGTTATAACGACGACCATGAGACCCGAATTCAAATTTGTTAAGAAAGTGACTTCTTGATAACATAGGCTTGAGAAGGCAACCCCAGCGTTCGGCATCGTTCTTGAAAACCATATGATGGTTTGACCCAGTCATTTAGGTGTGGAATCTAACATAACGCAGATGATACAACGGTATATGAGAGCACCACCAAAACATTTAGGTCGCCAATCTATGGAAAATGATCTCTCCTCCACCCTAGCGGAAAACAGGCTTGTCACATTCAATATCCCCACCCCCAAACTTAAACTAGTAAAGTTCCGTCATCCCCGAGCAGACCCTGAATTTCCGTCTGAATGAAAGGGTGTTCTCTCAGAGAAGTTCCTTTGCCTTGCACGCCTAATAAAACTAAAGCTATCCTCAGACCTCAATTGATTCATAACTGAAGATGCTGGAAGAATGCGCCGATCCAGTATGAACCTGACTCCTCCTACTATCCTTTATCTTTACATGAGCCAAATCAGTCCTAACATGGAGTACTACTTCTGTTTCTGAAATAGGGCTGTCCAGGCATCATTTTCCAGTCTTGATAGAATCTAAAAGTCTCTACGCACCATTGTCCACAGACAAAACGTTGCAAGACCCTCGCTATTTCCATGGAAAATGTTTAGACGAACTACATTCTTAGTTCGACCAACTCTCTCACGGCTAAGACATACCATGCCGCGTACACTAACCAACTTATTCCCTTTGTATTCCATTAGAAAGGAGTAAGTTCCACCCGAACACTTTCGTCCTACGAACCCCTACATGAGGAAACAGACTTTCAAAAGGATAGATTAATACGTTTCCCAAGGGTATTTTTGCGACCACTACAAATCTATTTCATTTCAAGTCTAGGGATAATCGTTATCTTTCCTACATATACTCATAAACAGTGCACATTACCTTTTTCTCCCGATTTAATCTTAGGCCTTGAAGAACTAGTATATGAAAATTATCATTTCACTTATGTGAAAGCCCCACATCAAAGCAACTAACATAACTAATCTGATAGAAATTACTTTTTCTCTTCTATGGAAGCCACACAACAAAGTGACTAATATATATATATATATATATATATATATATATATATATATATATATATATATATACTATTTTTCGATACCCATGTTTGAGCAAAGATTGCTTAAAGAACCTAGTTTTTTCTAAACAGTGTGAATTACGTTTAATCAGCATAAAAGGTGACTACTTAAGCATAATTATCCACAAAATAGCATATGAAGTAGTAGGAAATAATTTTGGATAAAAATCCGTTGTTTTCTCAATATATATATATATAT
>JBBBDQ010029025.1:0-271479 GCA_037127315.1 Ascarosepion bandense
TTCTCAATATTACCAGCAACAGAAGTAGTCATAATAATGGTTGCTGCAATTTCCTTATAATTAATGCCTTGCACTGGAAACTATAGAACTTTCTAAAATCTTTGTTAAATTTTCAATGCAGATTAAAGGTTACGGAGGTTACAGAAATAAAATCTTGAAGACAAACTCTTTACAGAAGCGCTCCACCTTCAAACCAAAATGATTCTCTTATCTCTTGTTATATGCATAATGTTTTTAATGTTTTATTTTCATTTTGATTAGTATCATCATATTGTTGTAATCGTTGTATATTTTGGCATTATTCAAATGAAAGGCTTCTAAAAAGGTCTCAGGTCATGTCCAAGAAGAGATTTCTTAAAAAATATCAGCAGTTTTGTCTTTTAGATTTAAATTAATATAGTGATGTGAATTAATAAATATACATATGAGTGTTCACATATATACAGTATTATTATTCAGGTGTTAACAGTGCTCAATGTATAAACAGAGCTATACTATATATATATTAATAAATATACATGTTGGCCTACATCAATGGCACTGTGGGGGCTTCATGCTGCAAGGTTAATTTGGATTTATTTCTCTGTTGGATCTCACCTGGCACAAGGCCACTTCCAAAAGGAACTTCCTACCCAAATCCTTATTTATAAGCATTGAAAATCATTCATTAAACAAGCAAAGATTCAGTGTATTAACAAATATTTAACAAGAATACATAGATTACATACAGCACGACTGAGTTTCATGCGTTATGAAATATGCACCTTCAAGTCGTACCATCAATGCAGGACAATATGTATATTTATTTATATAACCTAAAACGCAAATATTTTCTTTAATAATTTTTAAGAAAAGGTTTTGCAATTACTAATTATTTGTGACTGTAAGTATATTCATAGTCCCTTTTTCATTTTACAATTTTTATTTGTTTCTCTTCTTTACTTTTATTTTTGTGTTATTATTGTGTGCATATATGGTCTTATATAATTGTATGTGTTTACTTATTTTGTGCATGTTTATAGAGTATGACCCGGATATAAGAGATGTTTTCTCTGGTCCCAAATTAGAGCCTGTGGTAATGTATATAAAATAGACCAAACCCAGATATAAGAGACACTCGGATATAAGAGAGATTTTTCTCAGGTCCCAAATTAGAGCCTGTGGTAATGTATATAAAATAGACCAAACCCAGATATAAGAGAGATTTTCTTGGGTCCCAAATTAGAGCCTGTGGTAATGTATATAAAATAGACCAAACCTGTACATAAGAGAACTTTTATCCGGTACCCAACAACTCTCTTATATCAGGGTTACACTGATCTATTCTTTTGTTTTGAGCTTCTATATCTTTTTGCCTTTAAGATGTTTTGTGTGTATGTGTGATTTGATGTATGTGTTCTTAATTTTGTCTACAGCTATATCGTGTTGAATACACTGGTTCCTGTCCGATCACCGAAGTTAAGCAACATCAAGTCTGGTCAGTACTTAATGGGTGACCATTTGGGAATACTAGGTGCCTTAAACATAAGGACCAAGAATGGTCCACCGGTCTTCCAGGTTTGGGGGCTGGTGCAGGGTTAACAACCCTGCCCTGTAAAAAACAGTTTGTTACAGAAACAGCAACAAAAAGTTGCTGCCCTATGCACCATCTGGGGGTGATGGATAAATGATGACGATGATGTTCTTAATTTTGTGACACTTTCTGTATTTGTTGTTGCAATGTTTAACTGTATACACATCAAACCTTCACCTAACCTTACTTCCTCTCTTTTTTTCAATATTCCAAGATAAATGTAACATTTGATTTTTTGGGGTTTGACAAAGCTGTGTAATTTTTATAACTGCCAAAATAAATTCTGGATTTATAACCATTTAATTATGTGTTGAGTTTTCTTCCCAATATTTCATATTGCTCTGAATAATATCTATTAAGCTCTCAATTTTTTCTTTGATTATTCTCTCCATTCTTACAGGTTTAACATTTTTTCCTATGTACATATTTATTTTTCATTTGAAAATGAGTTATTTCACAACCTAAGTTTCTACCTTTCAGTGTCTTCAGGCAATTTACAATAACTGATTTTATCATTTTTCAAGAGCTCAAGTAACAGAGATCTTTTATGAATGCGCAATTTTCAAAATTAGGAGAAGTTACTTTAGAGTCTTAGGATCATACAATCATGGATGAAAGTGTTCTAAGACCCTGAAGTAACTTTTCCTAATTTTGGAAATTGCATGTGTGTGTGTGTGTGTGTGTGTGTATAGTGTTTGGCACCTTTAGAAAGTTTTTTTTTTTTTTTTTTTAATCATCTCACCCCAAGCAAGGCATTCCACTGCCACTATTGCGCATGGGGCTACATAGGGGAAGGTAAAGAGAAGGAGTGGATAGACATAGGGAATGTCAGGAGAAAGGTGACAGATGAGTAAGGATAGTGAGGATGAGCGTCGGGCACATGGTAAGAGTGCTTGATAGAATGGGAGCAGGTTAGTGTGTTAGGAGGTGTGTATTGACCTTACATTTAAACTCCTGGAGATTGTAGCCGTCGGGGAAGCAATCGTTTGGAAGAGAATTCCATAGTCGGGAAGTGCGAGGAAAGAAACTGTTGGAGTAGAAGTTACGGCTGCATTTTATCGGTTTCACTGTAAAAGGGTGGGATCTAGTTGCTAATCTAGTATCTCGTGCAAATTCGTATTTAGGGGGCACCAGTGATCTAAGTTCATCGGAGCAGAAGCCGTGAAAGTATTTATAGAAAAACCATACCACAGGTTGACTCAAGCCTTGTGAGTCAAATTCCAAGTAGATGGAACCTTTTGGGAGACATCAGTGGTTGTGCTCGCATGAAATCACAAGTCATCATGACCGAGGGTTTGAGTATTCTGGCCTTGTTCAAATTTTTGTTAAAAACTAGATAATGCGCTCTTACCCAGTAACTGTTATTTAGGTTCACTCAGCACCACAAATGGGCTCCGTGAGTGTTGAACAAACACAAGTGTGCCTGAACAAGCATCTGCAATGGTGATTATCTAGTCACCTTTGTAAACAGGCAACCTTGGATACAAGTGGCCAGCCATACACATACTTATATTGTGTGTGCATTTGGGTAACAATTCCTCTATATCTTCTTCTATGTGCCATGTCTCTTCAGGAAATAGGTGACCATGACCTTCCACATCTCCCTATCCCTAGTAGCTCTTAATATGCTTTTTTTCTGTTACCCCTCCCAAATGCCACTGTCATCCATTTGCTCAAGCCCATCAAGTATGTTATCTTGAGTTCCCCTGTCTTTCTTTGCCTTTATCTGTCCTGTGAGTATCAGATTCTCCAAACCCTACTTCCTCATTACATGTCCCATCAACTTCAGTTTTCTTTCCTGATGTTAAATATTAGTTTCCTTTTCATTTCCATCCTCTCCAAAACGTCATAGTTGCTCACATGTTCAGTCCATGGTATCCTCAGCATCCTTTGATAGAACCACATTTCAGTTGATTCAAGTCTCTCCTTCATCTTTGATGAGATTGTCTAGCATTTACTGCCATATTGAAGGTTGGACATCACATAAGAATCTAGTACTCTCTTTGTTTCCAGCAAAAATTTTCCTGTCTCTCAATACTCTACTCAGCTTCTGGAGTGCATCCTTGGCCATGCCAATACACCTTTGGATCGCAGTGTTGCACTTTCCATCCTCTGTTAAAACACTTTCTAGGTATTTAAATTTCTGTATCTGCTTGATTTTAGTATCCTTATCCTGTAGTTGGCATTTTGGGCTCCTCTTTTTACTGATGACTATGCATTCAGTTTTCTTGTAGTTTACATGTAGTTCTTTCTTTCCGTTTTCGTCAGCTACCTTCTGTAGGAGGTCTTGTAGTTTCCTATGGCTGGCAAGTTATCTAAGCCTTTTATTTAATTCAATTTTTCTTGTGTTTGTGTAAGTGTTTTTTTTCTGGATATAGAAACCGGCTGAATGTTCAAAATATCTGAGAGCTTTCAATTAATCTATTAGCCATTATCGAGGATCTTTTTGTTTTAACCCTCTAGGGCCATTCGTATCATATTTGATACAGTATGAAAACAAGCCTTGAAAGAAATATTTTCCTGAAAAATTTATTAAGAGAAATATTTTATAAATTTCAAATGAAAGCAGTACTGACTGCTCAGTCAATGAATACCAAATGTTTCCTTATAGGGAAATACCAAATGTTTCCTTATAGGGAAATACTGTATCAAATATGATACGAATGGCCCTAGAGGGTTAACTGATTTTTTTTTTTTACACACTTCATGTCCAGGAAAGAAAACTTATGAACAGAAGAAAAGTTTAATAAAAAGCTTAATCACATACCTTTTCAGTTGTCTTTCATGAAACTCATATATATCTTCAGCGTTGTAAAGATACATAAATAAAGCCCCTTTTTTTAAGTTTATTGTTCCCCTTTATCAACATCATTACAAAGATTGTTGAAAAAAAACAAAAAAAAAATAACCCAAAAAGCCTTTTTGATGTATTACAAAATCCAGACTCACACAAAAGCTGGATCAATTTCATAAATTATAGCTTTATTTGACACGCACTATAACAGCTGTAAAAGTGTGCATCGATAATTCATATAATCAATGAAAAACACGTGTTCAAATGGTACTGTTGGCTCTTCTGCCTTAGTTTTTCAGCACCCAAAAACCTAGACAATTAAGGATTCTTCTGAAAAATGTAACTTATACATTATTACTTGACTGGCACACAATAGAATGGCTACAGCTGGAGTAGTGGCCAGGATATAGTAATATGCATGTAATCAATAAAGCAAATCATGTTGCTCTTTCATTTGTATCCAAACATTTGCATGGAAATTTGAACTTATGCTGAATTGCTTGCTCAACACATGCAGTAAAGACTACAATGATATTACTGATGGGAATATAATTGTATACTTATAACCAAACATGACAGAATCTCTGATCAACGAGTATCAGGATTGTTGCTTTACTAATGAAACTGAAGGATGCAAAGTGAAACTGCTTGGCATGGATTGAGGTTGAACACTTTCTCACATAAACACAAAGTAATACTGGTCTCACTAAGTTCTGTTGTTTATAGCAGTGTTTGGAAGGAAAGTGTGTGTAGTGTGTGGTCATCTCATTATACCACAGGAGTTCCATCAGTGAGCATGGCTTATGCAGTAGTTTTGGGCCAAGGACAGCGTTTCCCCAGGTCTGACAACCAGCTTATTCCTTAGATCTTGCCAGTTGAAACTTTTTCCTTTTCAAAAATCAAATCCCACCGGAATGGAATAAGATTTCAAGACATCTGAAAATGTGATGTGGCATCTGATCACTATCCTCCAAATGTGATGTGGCATCTGATCACTATCCCCCAAAAGGAGGAGCTCCAAGAATGCTTTTATCGATGGAAACGATGATGGATAAGGTGTGTGGCATCAAAAGGGAACTACTTCAAAGTGATTATATTTTTTTATAATTCTTTCACCCCAAGCAAAGTAGTACTGCCACTGGTTATATAATAGAAGAGTGAAGAGAGAGGAGAACGGGTCACAGTGGTTGTTGGAGAATGGGTAAGAGAAAGACGGGTACATTGATGTAAAGAGAGTGCGTGAGAAGAAAGTGTAAAGTGAGAAGAAGGATGGAAGTCAGGGAGATAATAGATGACAGTTGATCTTGCATTTAAACTCTTGGAGATTGTAGCTATCAGGGAAACAAGAATATGGAAGGGAGTTCTACAGGCGGGAAGTACAAGAAAAGAAGCTGATAGAGTAGAAGTTGTAGTTACACTTGATTGTTTTCACGGTAACACGTTTCCCTTTTATTAAAGCTTCATCAGAAGATGAGAGAAAACAAAGGGATAGGAACTCAAATTTTTTGGGGTCAGTTCTCATTGTTTAGACATGTTACATGCATTAAAACTGTACATAATTCTATAAGTATATAAGTTTGTGAGGATTCGTGTATGCCTAAGTTAGCATCAGATGGTGATATGTGTTTGTAATTGTGTATATGTACCCGTCTAGTGGGAGTTCTAATGCTTTCACCTTTGTGTGGTCAGGCCAATTCAACGGGGTATCACATCATTCTAATTTATAGCTGATCTTTTTAAGCATGTGTTTTTTTTATACTAGATAGATACAGTATGACCCTGATATAAGAGAAATTTCCTCTGGTCCCAAATTAGAGCCTGTGGTAATGTATATAAAATAGACCAAACCCGGATATAAGATAACTTTTATCCGGTCCTGACAACTCTCTTATATCAGGGTTACACTGTATAAGTTAAATTCTTTAAATCTTGAAAGAATTATGTTTTTTTTTAATTAGGATAGCATTATAAAAATCAATGTCCAGCATCATTTTGATGCAAAACGAGAGATTTAAATCTTTTGTTCCAATGCATGACTCTTGTGTTTATAGATGCAGGCTTTTAGATGATGTAATGTGCGTTGTGGTCCAGTGGATATCGGTTCAGAACGAGAAAACCGGGTGAGCCGAGTTCGAATTCCAGTTGAATCCATTGCATTCACTTATGCGCAAATACCCTTGGGAAAGGTATTAATCCGTCTCTTCCTTCCAGTTATGGGTTAAATAGCAGGACAGATTGGGTTCTATAGCCTTGGTCGGCAACCAGTCTACCGCAGAAAGCAATGGCAACCTACTGCGGGATAATCTTCTGCCCAGTCAGACATGTCTCTTTGGAGACATGATCACCCAAGCGTGTATCACGTATGGCACTTAACTGACTGAATGTCTCCCTTGACATAAACATTTTTGCATTTTTTTTTTATAATCATATTGCCCCAAGCAAGGCATTTTACTGCCACTGTTGTGCAGGGGGTTACATTGGAGGAAAGTTATGAGAAAAAGTGACAGGTTACCAGGGCGTGTCAGGAAGAGGATAGTAGAAGGATTAGAATACTGATGAGAGTGAAGTAGATGAAGAAAGGAGAAACAATTTATTTTATAAATCCTGGCATTTGAATTGGTGTTGTGGTTGTTTTTCCTAACTATTTTTCCAATTGTCTTGGAGGTGGTGGTGATGATCTTAGTAAATTTGTAAGTTTAGTAGAAAGCGAGTTGGAGGGCAGGTTTATGAATTTTGTGTAATTTTTGTTAGGTGGTGTCCGTTTTTTGGTTTAGTGGATTTTGTTTCAGAGAACTTTTGGCTAAATTGTTAACCATTTACAATAATTTTTTTGTTATACTAATATGATCAATAGCATGTCAGTGCTACTGTAGATGGTATAAAAACTGCTAAAAGTAGATATATTCCTAATTTCTAAATATGACCAATACATTATCCCTATACTTGAGGTGAATTAATTAAAAAAAAAATTTATAACTTTGTTAATTTATGCAAATTTTTGTTTAAAAATGTGGTACCATAAAAATTCATACTATTGTATCTTTTAGTTTTTAATGACCAAAATGTTGCTACATGTGTTTTGAGTCTAAACTTGATATGTGAAGTTACAAGCTTATTAGCCTGAAGAGAGTCAGCTTTAAACTCGAAACATGTGTAGTACACAAATACCATTATGGATACTTAATATTTCATACAAAAAGCAAGTAATATTAATAATAATAACAACAATAAATCTATATTTTAAACAAAATTTTTATGGCTTCTCACGCTTTTTTGTTATATATTTTTACCCATTGTTTTTTTTTTTTTTCACTCTTGATACATGCTTTACTTTTTTAATTTTTTACTATATTATAGTTTCTGGTGAAAATTTAAATGTTAAGTGTCCAATGTTTGGGAGCCTTTTTCTTTCAGAAGTCATCATCAAATAGTTGTTTAGTGCTTTCTCAGAAACATCTTTTTTCTAAGTATCACTGGTCATGTCAGTTTTTTAAGACAATATATATGCATCCTTGTAACATATGTTTGTTCCTACATTTGATAACATTTTATTGATGTCAAGTTGTTTTTATCCTTAAAGCTTCTAGAATTTGTAGCAATTTTTTTGTGATTCTCATAGAAGCTTTTGTGCTATTGGTGAAGATTTGTCAGATTTCTTAAATTTTTTGTTGTGTTCATGGGTGATATTTGAATTAAATGAAACATTATCTGATAAATGACAAGTTAATCGGTGTGGTAATGTAATGGTTGTGTAACCAATGTTGCACAATGAATGTATGTTTATAGATGTGTCTGTTTCTATACACAGAGAAAGAGAAAATCAGGAAGAAATAAACAAGAGTTATTCTCCTTACAATTTATGCAGGAAGCATATTTTGATATATCAGCTATGTTATTTTGTAAGAAGTTTGTCTTCAGGAAATTATTAGAAGTAAATCGATGAATATTTTAAAAAGCATTAAAAGTAAATCAATGAATATTAAAAAAAAAAATCAAGGTAGAAAATTAAAAACCTCAGTTAAAAATCATGATGTTAATGTAAGTAGAAGCAATTGTCCCCAGAAGCTTTTTTTGGTATTTTTTTTATGAGGGGACTTAAATGAAAGTGCCCAATAAAAAACAGAATTAGTCATTTTAAATAATAATTAAAAAAAAACACAAAATGAAAAAACAAAACACATATGATTTATTTTTAAGAAAGAATATAGTTAAAAAAATATTTAAAAATCAAAAGAAATTTTTTAAATTAAAAAATTCAATAAGATTTTAGCTGAAAACAAAATGTTTTTGTTTCAGAGAATCAAAAATGTTTTCATTATTGGTTAATTTTTTTTTTCCTAATATTCTTTCGTATGCATAACCTCTTGCATCATAGTATGTATGTATGTATGTATGCCGCATTCACCCTGTCGGGTTGAGCGGGCTTCCTCACTGACGGAGCAAGTCTCATTGGGATTTGTTTAAGGGCAGGGTCCCAAGTCCTACCCCGCATCATAGTCCTTGCATCATAGTGGAGTAAAATGATTAGAAATAATAAAAAGACTCAATTGGATTTGTTATCGACTTTCATTATTATACAAATGTGGCTTAACTACAATAGACTGATTCTTGTTTTCATCATCTTTCTCATAACTGATCATTGCAGTCAAAATAGGGCAATGATTAAAAAAATATTTAGAAATTGTTATATGATGTATTTTCAACAGTCATTAATTTTCATACTTGGGTTCATTCACCTTAATTTCAATTGCCTTTTACTGCAATAATTGTATCTGATGGCAGATAATATTCTTGCTTTTTTATCCCATATACCGCAGTTTCTGGTAAGTTAACATTTATCCATGTCATGTACTTGGTCCTATTCATAAATGAAATATCAACACGCTTAGAATTAAAATAGAAGAACCACCATGAGATCAGTGAATTGGACAGATTAAGGGGAAGAAAATTTGTCTGTATTACAATGGGTTTGGTTCATAAAGGTTAATGTCATTATTCTGAAAACTGGTTTTACTGAAACCTTTAAACCTGTTTTAAGGCAAAGGGCATTCAATGTTTAATCGCCGAGGTTGTTTTTGTACACATTCTTTAGAAAAAAAAAATGTGATTTTAAGAAAACCAGACGGTTTATAAAAAAAATTGTTATACATGTAGATCTTTCAGTTAAAAACTACCAATGTTATTAAGGATTCATTTTGAATTTGCGAAAAACTATTTTTGGGCTAATGAGAAACATGCTCTTGAGCCCCTGAGAAAACCTAAATAGAACATTCTCTGCTTTTTTTTTTTTATTATAAAAGAACATCCGTGAGCAGATTACTTCAGAAGTCATTTCTTGACAACAAACAGAAAGCATCTAGAGATAAAGGCACTCACATTAGAATGCAGAAGTTTACAAGCCACCTGCAGGGAGCAACAAAAAATTTTGAAGTTCATAAGTGAAAATTCTCCAGTAGTTAGACAACAAAACAATGAAAAATAATTCAAAGAAATTTTTCCAAAGGCTTTGGTGAAGCACAAATAGTGTAAATATAAAAAAAAATAGACATTCTTTGAATTTCTATTTTTTTAATCATTTCACCCCAAGCAAGGTGGGACTGCCACTGGTGTGCAGGGGGTTACAGTGAGAGAAAAGTCTGGACACAGGGAGTATTGAAGAAAAGATAAAAGATGAACTGGATTCAAGAAGATAGAGGGCAATTCACATTGCATTTAAATTTTTGAAAATTGTAGGTATCAGAGAATCAACTAAATGGAAGGGAGTTCCACAGGCAGGAATTATGAGAAAAGAAACTGTTCAAGTAGAAGTAACATTTAAATTTAAGTATGTCATTGATAAAAGGGTGCGGCCTAGATGCCAATCTAGTAGTATGCTTAAATTCATATATTCAGGGTGCCAGGGGGAAAAAAAAAGCTTGTTAGAGCAATTGCCATGGAAACATATGTAGAAAAGACAGAGGGAAGCCATGTCATATTGGTGAGAGAAGGAATGGAGTTGAGATGCCAAGGCAGATTGTAGATCCTTCTTTAGATTTTTTTTCAAGAACCTTTTGAGAAATCGCTATGTCCCAGAGATGCTTATAGGATAAATAAATGTAGGTTTTGTTAATTTTTATCAAAAAGAGATTTGCATCTTTGTTTTTTTTTGCCTTTCTAAAGGTGCATTTTTTTGTCATTTTCAAAATTGTAATCCTTTTTTTACATTTTTTTATAATAACCAATTTTTGCAATATATCAGAAATTCTTATCATGCATTACAAGGCACACAAAAATGAATACTTTTTGTTTCAACTGCAATAAACGTGTTATACAGTGGTTGAGACTTATATGCTTATTTATGCCTATTTCAACTTTCTCTCCCTATTAACTACATTTTTTGTTTGGCACTGAAATTTAGGATTTAGTACAGAGTCAAAATTTTATACATAAAGGTAATAGTTATATGATATGTCCCGGAAAGGGATATATATCACTCAAAGTAGTTAAGCAGTTTAGGCAAATGCAACTTGGTAGAACAGTCTAGTATGTATGGTACTTGTCGTATGCAGTATCCTGAGACGTAGGTGTAGTCATAGACCAATAGTCAAAGACCTGTAGACCTCTATTCATATAGATGTATGGACATAGAGCTCTCCTTCATCTGTATTTATGGCTGACACCAGCGAATCACATTACTGTGAAGGGGAACCAAGGTGTATGCATATTCATTACATCATTATATAAAATACAAATTTTATTGTAAGCTAATTATGATTATAAATTAAAACAAATGCCGAAATGCAAATTAGAGACATATCATAATTAGAATTGTCATAATTTAAGTAAATCCACAATGTTTTGCAGCAATTTTAAACATCAATTTGATTTTTACTGTTAAATAATTTTAATATGTTCAACATTATGGATAAAAAGAAATGAATTTTATATCGTGTTTTTTCAAAGCTTAACATGAGCAAAACAAATTCATAGATTTGGACAAAAAAAAAAAAAATGTGAAAAATAAAAACACCCCAGGATGACATCAAAATCTGATAATTTTTCATCCTTTAGTAGTCAGTTGTGCTTAAGTTAATTTTTTAACACTAATAAATGTAGGTAGAAAAAAAGTAAATGTTGATAAGATATTGGTCACAAAGCATTGCCTGGGGCCCTCAATCAGGGCTACCTAACTAAGTAGCGGGGATTAGTATGTACTGGGCCTTGATGATAAAAGTAACAGCATCAGCAACAAGCATTTAAGCTAACAGCAACTTTAATTTCAACTCAGCTAAACACTGAAAAAAAAATAAAAAGATAAAATAAAACTCACCTAGCAAGCAATATTTTAATTGTTGAAAAATCTTTAATTTGTATTTTAGGGTTTTGTTAATAAAAAAAGGCTATTTTTATCCGTCAAAAAGTAATGGACAATGAAAACACTGGTTTGAAATAATCAAGGTATAATAGTAACAATAAAATTTATTAGAAATTCAAAGATAATAATAAAGTTATAATAATAATAATAATAATCACAGGAGCAGCAACAATAACAAATAATAACATTAGCGGCAACCTTAATTTCTACTCAGCTAAACACAGTAAAATAAAATACAATAAAATTAAGTTAGCAAACAACATTTTTATTGAAAATAAACAAAAAAAATTTTCAGTTGCATTTTAAGCTTTTGTATAAAAATAGCATTTTTCCTGCAATCACAAAAAAATAAATAAATAAAAAAATAAATAAATAAAAAAATAAATAAATAATTTTTGGAAGAGTTATTATCATTCCAAAAATTGTTAGGATTATAAATCTTATTTTTATTGTCGTTTCATTGTCGCTACAATATTTCTATTGATCTACGTCTCTTCCAAGGGCTACAATCCATATAGAAAAGATAGATGGGCTAAAAAATTGCAGCAGATAAATATATGCATGTGCCAAAGGTCATAATGTTAAGAGTTGTTAATGCCAAATGTCACAGTTCACACATGGCTAGCAATACGAAAGTTTCCATCAACTTCTGACTGCTGAGCTCTTAAACACATTAACAATTGGTAAAATAGAAAGTTGCATAAGCTGCTGAGCTTTCTATAATGGAGAGCTTGAAACAAAGTCAAGGTGTTTTTTTTTTTCAACTCATTTCAGTAAATACATGCAACAAGTAGGTTGTTTCAGTCCATGGTTTAAGTAACTCTGTAAAAGAACACATTGTGGTGGTAACAAAAAATAAAATGAACTTGGGCAATTATTATGGGTCTTTTTTCTTTTCTTTTATATCCCATGACTCATTAGAGTCACAGGGGCATCACATCTACTGTAGGGAACTACATGTACAGCAGCTGCAGTAGACATGGTGTTTCTTTGGGCATGACAGCCTGACGGAGACCAACCCTTCCAAGGCTGGTTTGATTTCAGAATTTTTCTTCTAGCCCAGTAGCCACCCAAGGCTATAGAACCCAGTCTGTCCTGCTATTTTACCCATAGTTTGGGGGAGAAGAGATGGATTCAAACCTTTCCCAAGGGTATTAGCACATAAGTGAATGTAATGAATCTGGCTGGAATTTGAACTTGGCTCTCTGTTCCTCAATCCGAGCCATTATCCATTACTCCAACTAACCTCCTAGTGTAGCCATACTTTTAAAAATGACAGCAACTTAGAAAATTTTAATAGTGAGATGCAATAAAAGAAAATCTTTGAAATAATGTATTTGGCTGTTTTTGTTAGCTGACATATCAACCTCTATGGGTTATTTAACGTCATCGTTTAATGTTTATTCCTATCCTAGCATGAGTTAGACAGAATTTTTTTCTTGATGGCTCTGGAATTGAACTACCATGAAATATTAGAGCGAGTTTTATCGTTGTGTGCCCTTACTAACACCAACCAGTTTAGAAGACTGAAAACTCAATGTTTTTATCAAGCCACCATCTCTAGGAAGATTACCTACCAAGATTAGAGTTCAGCCTACCCTATTCTACACAGAGTAGGTGTAGAGGTTTTTATTTCAGAGATTTCCTTCTCTTAGACAAGTTGCTATCCAAAGCTAGTCAGTTAAGTGCCATACATGATACACGCTTGGGCAATCATATCTTGAAAGAGACATGACTGACTGGGCAGAAGATTATCCCGCAGTAGGTTGCCATTGCTTTCTGTGATAGACTGGTTGCCAGCCAAGGCTATAGAACCCAATCTGTCCTATTATTTAACCCATAACTGGAGGGAAGAGATGGTTTAATACCTTTCCCAAGGGTAATTGTGTGTAAGTGAATGCAATGAGTTCAACTGGAATTCGAACTCAGCTCTCCGATTTCTCGTTCCGAGCCAATATCCATTGCACCACAAACGCACATCCAGTACTCAGCTTAAATTTTTCTTTTAAATGACCCCAATTTGGGGGTTAACTGTTTGCCCATAGCTGGGACCCTAACAGGTGTTACCACCCTGGGTCAGGGTGAACCTGGAACAATAATAATTAAGAGATGGTTTCACACTCCTCTAAACTTCCAATCTCCTGATCAGAAACCTTGCTGCTAGATGTAGTTTATTGTCATGCCAGAATCTAAATATTTTTTAATTTTTTCAGATAATAATAGTTTAGTGAGATAATTCTTACTAATTAACCCATAACTAGGAGGAAAAGAGGTGGATTTATACCATTCCCAAAGATATTTGTGCATAAGGGAATATAATAAATCCTACAGAAATTGAAACTCAGCTCTCCATTATCCGTTACAGGACCTGCACTTCCAAGTTTACAGCACCTGGTATATGCAAGCGGTCACCCATATTAGTACTAACCAGGCTCAATGTTGCTTAACTTTGGTGATTTTACAGGAACTGGTGGAAACAATGTATTGAGATTCAATAAAATGGAGATAAAGAATTTACAACTAAAATAGAGATCAATTAATTGTTTAATTCTCTTTCAATGATATATATGACTCATTAATAACACCTGGTAAATATAAATCGCTTTTTGCTCAATATCTTTCCATGCTAAAGATTTTGTGTTTAATATGATGGTGAAATGGAAATATCTTGAAGGAAAAGATTAGCAGAACAACAAAGACTATTTCAAGACCAAGTTGAAGCAAGATGATGACTTTATAGACAAAGGTATCCGAGTGCCTCACATGAAAGGCGTGAACAAATAAGACTGCAGTCTAAAAAATGTGAGAGTAAAGGATCTGATTAATTAAACAGTTCATTTCACTCAGAATGCAGATAAATATTTTAATTGTATACATTATTAAAATGAATTAGTAATCACTCATAAATTTACTAACTTAAGTTGAGTTACCTCTATAGATGGGACAGGAAATATGAATAAATATACATTGATAATTATTATATGATTTGATGTTTTGTTTATATGACCGTAATCTCTTATCTGTTCATCATCATCATCATCCAACTCTCGACTGCTACAATCATCAGGGGTTCCTGAGAGCAGAAGAAACAGATTTGTATTCTTCCTCATGATCCTTTCAGTGGAGTTTCATATAGCTTGGCAGTGCCCATCTTCTCTCCAAGCTTTTGGCAGACAGCCAAAGGCCATGAAATATGATGTGGGACACCCTTGGTCAGATTGTTGTCTTTCTCCTACACAGGTTGTCACCCAAGGCTATAGGACCCAGTCTGCTTTGCTATTTACCCATCATGAAATGGTAAGGGTAAGTAAATTTAATGAAATTGACTGAAATTCAAAATTTAATTCTTCAGTCCAAGCCATTATCCATTACTTCACTGTGCCTTCTTTCATACATTTAGGTTTCATTAAAACTCTAATCATAGCCTCCCAAAACAAATACTGCCAAGGAGTGAATAATATTTTATGAAAATTAATTTAAGCAAGCAACAAGAAAAAAACAACTTTTTTAAAAACCATTATCACCCCATGCAAGACAGTAGAGCCAGTAAAACACTAAGAGTGGAGACAGTAATAAGCGGAAAGAGAAAAGAGCAATCAGCAGGGCAGTAGATAGCAATTAACATTGCATTTAAATCTTTGAAAAGCCAGAAGTGCAAAAAAAGAAACTGTTAGCATAAAACTTATGGCTACATCTACCTAGCTCAACTGTAAATTGAGCTAGGTAGATGTAGCCATAACCTAGTACTGTGCTTAAATTTTTTAAGGTCTAGGTTCCATAGCAAAGAGCTTATCTAAACAATTAGCATGGAAGTATTTATAGAAAAATGAAAGAAGCAACTTTATAATGGTAGAAAATAGACCGAAGCCGAGCTGCCAGATCAGGACAAATAATATTGTTAATTCTTCTTTGAGTCTTATCAAGAAGCTCAAGGTAAATGGCAGGGGCACTGGCAAAACTGCACTATAATTATAGTGTGATCTTGGCACTGGACTATATATGGTAGCAATATTCTAAGCATGGACTAGTGGTAGACTTAAAGATATGTAAGATGGATTCTAGAGAGAAAAATAGTCTTGCATGACACAGTGAACTGACTATCTTAGCAGCTGACCTAGAAATGGATTCAATATTGACTTTCCACTTCATGTCGGCTGAGAACATTAGCCAAAGAAGGCACAAGTCAGTTTCCTGGAGGTCAGCAAAGAGGGCTGTCTCAGATGGTTAATGGAGAGAAGTTGAATTTTGAAGGTGTTAAAATTAAGAAGCCTTTTGCACCTGTTAACTATGGACTTGAGGACATTTTGGACATCTATAAATTTTAGTTTTCTCCATAAATGATAAGATGAACGACATAAAATGCATCCATTTTTAAGACATTGCAGCTTATTTTGTGGTTGTTTCTTTTTCATTTTCTTGATAGGTGTGAGCTTTGAGAAATATGAAGGAATGATTACAGGAATTAATCTTATGCTACATTCTTCATTCTTACAATCTAAAGAAAAGTTTGCAAACAGAAAGAAGTCATAGTTGCAAAATAAAAGGCCATGCAGTAGTGTAGCTACAGTGTGTGTCACCCAGTTCAACCCTAGAGTTTGCCATCCCTATCCCACTAAAAGCTGGAATATATTGCAGTGTTTCCCTCATATATATATATATATATATATATAGTATTAATCAGTTATTGGTAAGAATTAAATTAGACCAGTATAGAGTTTTATTAAAAAGTGATCAATACATATATAATGTAGAGCTTTTCAAAATTTTCATTTGGAAACCAGTTGATTACACAACCTTTTGGTATCTTTAAGAGTTTTATATCAACTCTAAAATTAGAGTTGATATAAAACATTGAAGATGCCAATAGGTTGAAACCAAGGTTGCATAATGAACTGTCTTCCAAATAAACATATATACATATACGTGTGTGTGTGCGTGTAGAGAAGTTTGTTACTTAACTGAGCAGAGTTATGCTGACTTTGAAGTTTTGCAAAGGCACCATTATGATGTCCTCACCCTTCAGGGTTTTTTTCTTCATGAAGGACATCATAATGGTGCCTTATTTGAAGTTGGCATAACTTTACTCAGTTAAGTGACAAGCTTCTTCCCATTAATCTTATTAATGCTTTATCTCTATCTTGATATGGAGCACTTTACAACAAGAAGAAAAAAACAAAAAAAAAACAAAAAAAACCTGCTTGCCAAAATATCTTTTTATCAGTAGAAACTAAAAGACAGCAAACTTGGCACTAAGCATCATCATAACTTAACACACACATTATATATATATATATATATATATATATATATATATATATATATATAATCTAAATCTAATCTAAATCTAAACTTATTTATAAATGGAACTTTGTCTCTGTGTGTGTCCATTACCTAAAGACTTCGAAACGGCTGAACCGATTTTCATGAAAATTTACACCATTGTACTATAAGCATCCGTGAGTGTCCTTAGCTAGGTTTTGTGTTGAGGTACCCCTGATAAATATTGAAAATCAATAATCAAAAAATCGGGTTATAGAAGGAGTGGTCCAATTTTAATCAAATGTGATACACTCATAGACAAAGACATAAGAAACGATATTCATAAGTTTCAAGGTTGCAGTTCTTACAATAGCGCAGAAAATTTATATATATATCGCCCGGTTCACACTCCACCCACATCTATCGAACAGGTGAAGAGGTTCATCCCTTGTTTCCTGTTTAGGATGTGGTTTCCGGCTTTCTCTTTTCCAACCTTTTCACTCTTACGTAGCCCCCTGCACATCAGTGGCATTACCGCCTTGCTTGGGGTGATATGATTAAAAAAAAAAAAAAAAAAAAAAAAAAAAAAAATATATATATATATATATATATATATATATATAAAGGTAAGATATTTGTGTGTGTATCTGTTTATCTGCCTGTATGTGTATTTTTCTCAGCCCTTTTATTTTAGTTTTTGCTTCGGGTTTGGCTCTAAGTAGGTATAATTGTAGTTCTCAGTCTCAGCCATGATACCATTTACTCAGAGGACTTATTTAGCCTCCAAAATTCAGTTTACGATGAAAAAAACTTATTTGATATCGATACCAGGAAATCAAAATTTGACTTACATCCATTCATTTTTCTTTCAGTCTACGTTTTCGCTTTAACTGGAAACAACTATTGCTTTTTAGTCTTTCGTGCCAACGTCCAAAGAGTCTGAGCTCCAGGACCATGGATTAGCTTTAAAGCTTTCATTACATGCCGGGCTATACTGCTAGTATATATATATATATATATATATAAAATAAAATAAATTTCGATGTTCAAAACTGTTGAATGATCATTTCAACATGAAATCCCTAAGAGAGATTTCACATCTCATAGGCAACTACCACATTTCAAAATGAAAAAATAATTGGCTCTGTAATTTTTATTACATTGAGCTCTCCACCTGTATCATTTTTTTAATATTAAAATATTAATATTAATTAGGATTGGGTCTTTGGGTTTTACCTTCCTGCTTTTCCTTTTGGATTAAAGTCATTTAAAATATATATATATATATATATATATATATATATATATTTTTTTTTTTTTTTTTTAATCATCTCACCCCAAGCAAAGCATTTCACTGCCACTATTGCGCATGGGGCTACATAGGGGAAGGTAAAAAGAAGGAGTGGATAGACATAGGGAATGTCAGGAGAAAGGTGACAGATGAGTAAGGATAGCGAGGATGAGGGTCGGACAGATGGGAAGAGTGCTTGATAGAATGGGAGCAGGTTAGTGTGTTAGGAGGTGTGTATTGACCTTACATTTAAACTCCTGGAGATTGTAGCCGTCGGGGAAGCAATTGTTTGGAAGAGAATTCCACAGTCGGGAAGTGCGAGGAAAGAAATTGTTGGAGTAGAAGTTACGGCTGCATTTTATCGGTTTCACTGTAAAAGGGTGGGATCTAGTTGCTAATCTAGTATCTCGTGCAAATTCGTATTTAGGGGGCACCAGTGATCTATATTTTAATATATAACATCGGGGGCGGCGGTAAGGCCACTATATAAGTGGACACTGAAGTCGCCACCTAGTGTCAACAGTGTTACACGCTTAAACAATTGTCAAGCCTGTTGATGGAGTTTAAGCATGAAACTGTTGCTATTGGCATCAATGTCCACTTTTATATTTACATATGTTCTACTTCTGATATCGAGCACTTAACTACTAAATATGCAATTCCTTAAACCATTTTTATCATCTATAATTAAAAGACAAAAAAATAGAGCATCATGTACTCTCAAAAAAACTTGTCAAAATGTTGTATCGTGGAATAAAGAGATACACAATGAAAATAAACTACTTTATTAACAGTGTGGTACAACCAAGATGCATATACAATATTTACGGTTACTTGCAGTAGTAGATATTACTTCTTAAAGTCCGTGATAATGACAACCTCCCTGTGCTAAGCACACATTGTCTTTTATACATCTGGGCAACCAGATGTCAGATGGTACGAGCCATGACACAGCAAAAAGAAAATAACTGAAATTCATATGATAACAACTAAGATGTTTCTTCTCTACACAGCAGTCACATGGTATTAAAAGATTGAATCCTGGATCTGTTTACAGGTTTCACATTGTCAACAATTATGAAACAGCCCTGAATGCATCACTGCATAATGTTTGTTCCGCCAAGATAACAATTACTTAAATACATATGCTACAGTTTAAGTTACTCAAAAGGTCCTTCAACTGTGAGTAGTGTCCTGATGTAAAAAAACACTTATTTCAATACAGCCAATACAGACTGACACAGAAGACCCTAAAATGACACCCTCATAAAAGTGTTGGTTTGGATACCCCCCTCTCCAACCATCTGCACATCTCCGGAAACAATAGTGTGGCCATGGTCATTATTAAGAAAAAAAATCACCATATTGTAAGACATTTCTTCAGACTAGCAAAGCGAGGGAAATAAAAAAAACAAATGCTTTTTATAATTTTGAGTCATTATCATTTCAAAAGTTGTTCAGGTTATTAATCTCATTCTTTTAAAAATACTTTTGCTAATCTTAAGAGGAGTCCCTATCATTCCAAGGGTTGTTCAATTTATTGATCACATTTGTTCTTATAATATTTCAACTTGCTTGTGCATTTTTCAGCCTCCTTCAGTGGCATAATCCCAACAGAAAGAGGTCGCTTTTTTCTTTTACAGTGTATTTGTCCCCGAAGCCTGATTCAGGCCTTAAGAGACCCTCTGCGCTTATAGAATTTGGAGCCGCACTTTATCATGCTTGCTTCCCCATCTCTCTAGAAAAGATGAGTATTTAGATAATGCATTTTTAGTGTAAACCCCTAAAAAACTAAAATTTTGAATGATTTTAGAACAAGAAACTGGAAAGTCGAGTTCCTGTTGAATTTATTGCATTCACTTACGTGCAAATACTCTTGAGAAAGTTATTAATCCGTCACTTCTCCCTCCAGATATGAGTTAAATAGCAGAACAGATTCGGATTTATAACTTTGGTTGGCAACTAGTCTACTGCAGAAAGTAATGGTAACCTACTGTAGAAAAATCTGCCTAGTCAGTGATATCTCTTTTGGGACATATGGCACTTAACCAATTGACTGATCTAGAATGAAGGGCCTGTATTGCACTTAAATTTTAGTATTTAAATTCACTAACAAAGTATCCTAGAAAACATGTGATGAAAAAGGAAAATTCTGACTTGTTACAGCCTTGTGATTCTAGATCACCACAGTTGAAAACAAAGTTTAATTATATTTATTGTTAAAATTGTCAACTTCAAAAAGGCAAGCTTATCATTATATCTCATGGAGATTAGAAAAAAAATACAGGTTGTTGGATTGTATCAAATTGTCATGAAAGATAATGACATCAAGGGGCCCAATTGAATTTAAAAGACCCACTACAACTAGAGGGGACCAAATACTCTTAAATCCTTTCAAAGGAGCTCCATTATATTTGAAAATGAACAAGTTTCCTCTGCTCTTATATCTTTATTTTTTTTAGTTTTATCAGGAGCTCAAGTCTGGAGGCCCCTAAGATGCAGCCCATAGTAACCCAACATAAATCCAGCATTGTTTATCATAAATTTTCTTTAACCTGAGTTTTCCATGCTAAAACAATAGAGCTAACAAACACTTTTAGATAAAGAAACTTTCATCTTCCATAGAGATTGTATACCACAGGAAGGTTGAAGAATTGATCTGTCAAGATGTTGTGGTAAAATAACTGGAATTAATGAAAAAATATATTGAAGGAAAATAAAATGTACTGATTTTTTCTGGGTACAACATATGCAGATGTTCTAAGATTTTCAAAGTTTTCAGCCATCTTGTGATACAGTAACACTCATCCTGGTGCACTGTCTGTGGCAGAATTTTAGGCAGTGTTGCATGCTGCAATAAATTTCAGTGTCATGAAAGAGTCCTGTGCAGTTAGGTGTCATACTTTGAACATAAACATGTGTTCTTTTTGTTCAATTAGAAGAGGTCAGATTGTGGACCTTGACAAAGCTCAGCAGTCATTTGCAGGAACTGCTGCATATGTTGGACAAGGATGGTTGGCAGGACTTCAACATAAAGTTGGAAATAATGGCCAAATGAGGTAGTGAATATATGTGCACACTGAGATGTGTGTATATATATATATATATATATATATAGAAACACACACACACACACACACACCAAACATACAGACATATAAGACATACATATACACACATATATATTTCCAATGATTTTTTCCTGATGAGATGTTGGATGAAAAGACCTTAGGGACTGTCAAAAAATTCCTTGTTTTTAAAATAGTATACAAATTTTGTACCACCAAACTTTTTTTTGTATATATATTTACACACACACACACACAAATTAAATTTTGGAATTTATTGATATAATATACATATTTGGTTCTGTAAATAGATAATACTATTTACATCGAGCCCTCCACCTGGATCATTTTTAATACTGATAAAATTAATATTAATAGGAACTGATTTTTGGGATTTTACCAACATATACTTCCTTTTTTGGATTTTATATATATAGACGAGGTCAGTCATGTTTGTGGGGATTATTTTATTTATATATATATATATATATATATATACACACACACACACACGTAGGGAGCAATGGATAAATTGTTGCCATTTTAGGTTTTTAATTTTGCATGTGTGTTGGTTTTGATTTTGTCAACTCCACTGTATAGTAGGGTCAGTTGGTCATCATCTGTGAGAAAAAGAGCACCTTGACACAATTCACTTTGCCAAAAATCTGAAAGAAGCATGTTGTACTGCTTGGCATTCACACCAGAAGCTTGAATATGAATATTTCAGAGTTTGGGCATCAAACTGAGAACAATGCAGGGGATTTGGATAGAGTTAGATGAGTCTAATGGTGATTATAAAGGGGTTTGAAGTGATCACTAGTGATGCTGACTTTATGCCTCCATCAAGTGCCTTGATGAGGTAGTGCTGCCCTGGGTCAAAAGTGTGTCTGCTGGAAGGCCTTATGTGTGGCAACAGGACACTGCACCATGCAACACAAGCAGGATAACCCAATCACAGCTGTCAAACAATTTCTGTGACCATATCACCCCTTATATCTGGTCACCTAACACTCCAAGATGCAACCATTTTGATTATTAAGTGTGGGATGCAGTTGAACAAGAGACCAACAAAACTCTTTGTATGAATTGAGGGCAAGAATTATGGCAGCATTCACCAATTAAAATAAAGAGGCTGTCCAAAAGAGTTATATGAGATTCTGAAGTCGTCTAGAGGCTGTGGTTGAAGCCAATGGTGATTTTATTAAATCAATTTACTCTTTGTATTTGAAGATCTTCTAAAATGAGATGTCAGTGTTATTTTTATTTTTGTGTAACTTAGATGATTTATCTATCACTCCTAGGATATATGCACACACACACATAAATACACATACAAATACACACATAAATAAAACACAGATGTACATATGTGCATTTATATGTACACATAACACCTACCCACAACACTTATAAACACACACACACACACACATATATATATACACACACAACATACGTACATTATATATATATATATATATATATATATATATATCCTTCTACGGAAACTGTGAAGCTATGACATAACTGGACTTTTGTTGGACTTAATCCGGTCATTCCTCTCTAACCGCACACTGAAGATGGTATTAAACGGACATGCCTCCCAGAACTACCCTACAAACGCGGATGTACCCCAAGGCTCTATCCTAGGTCCTACGCTCTTTCTAATCTATATCAATGATCTTCCCGATACCATAAGATCACAAGTAGGCATGTACGCCGATGATACCACAGTTTACTCTCGACTCGATCAAAAATCTGGTGTAGGTGACAAGGTGACCCTCGCTGCCGAACTTGAGAAGGACCTCCAATCCGTGGTGGATTAGGGTAAGAAATGGCTCATTAAATTCAATTCTTCCAAAACGAAGCTGCTGTCAATTAACCACCACAGACAACCGCACTTCCCTCCCATTAGCATGGAACAGGCTTGCCTCCCAGAGAGTAAATCACTACGCCTGCTTGGCCTGACACTCTCAGCGGACCTCAAGTGGAATGACTATGTCAAATCCATTGCTAAATCCGCAGCTATGAAAGTCGGCTCTCTGTGCAGGGCCCAGAAATTCTTTCCACCTGAATCTATCCTGCAATTATATAAATCCACCATCTGCCTGGGTATTGCCACATCTGGTCAGGTGCCCCTTCTATTCTCCTCGGGGTTCTTGACAAAATACAGTGAAGAATCTGTAATGTGATTGATACCGACTTGGCTAACCGCCTGCAGTATCTCTCTCACCGGCGTGGCGTGGCTTCCCTGTGCCTCTTCTATAAATACTTTCATGGTTTCTGCTCTGACGAACTTAAATCACTGGTGCCCCCCAGATGTAAATACTAGATTGGCAACTAGGTCCCACCCTTTTACAGTGAAACCGATGAAATGTAACCGCAATTTCTACTCCAACAGCTTCTTTCCTTGCACTTCCCGCCTGTGGAATTCCCTACTGCATGCTTGCTTCCCCGACGGCTACAACCTCCAGGAGTTTAAATGTAAGGTCAATAGACACCTCCTAACACACTAATTCACACCCACTCTCTCCAACTCTCTTCCTATGTACATCCTAAGTCGTCTATCACCTACTTCTGACATTTCCTATGCCCAATCCCTCTATTTAACCCCCTGCGCTATAGTGGCAGTGGAATGCCTTGCTTGGGGTGACACGATTTAAAATTATATATATATATATATATATATATATATATATACATACAAAATGCATATATATTTATGCACACATGCATATAAATTAACATACATAAACAAACATACACACACACACACATATATATATATATATATATATATATAAACACACACACACACACACACACATATATATATATATATATATGCACACACAAGCACATATATCCACACATATGTACAAACATATGAACAAACATCACATACATATAAACAACACACACATTTGTATATAATAAACAACCCACACACACATAGATAAACAACACACACATATATATATGCACAAACCTACACATATACATATATGTAACTTCCACACTGTTATTGTTTGTACACATATTTCTTTCCCATATATATATATATATATATATATATATATACACCTTAGAAAAGGCACCTGGTAAACATTCTCATTCAACTCTAGTTTTAACCTTGATTTTAACTTATGATCTGAATAGATTTTCTTAATGATTTTTTTTATATAAAAAATATTTTCTGGATAAACTATGCAGAAGCATATCGTGAGAGCATGCCTACGTAAAATATTGAACAAGCTATATTGTAAAAAAATTGCAATTAACAAAACCCAAACAAAATGTACATTACTTTTGCAATGTGAAAATGTTGCTGAATTAATTTACATTCACTGAAGAGCTGCCATTCTCTTTTTTTGTTAGATTTCTTTTTTGATGAGTGTGTGATCAAAAAATGTACCACCTTAAAATATGATAATAATTTTGATCTTGGTATACTGTTTATATACTAGTTGATAGTAGATATAAAATTTTCAGTTTTCAGCTCACATGTGTCATAACTAATAAGTAGCTAGATGGGTGATTTCTTGAAAATGCCAGCTGTTGTAAACTTAGACATGATATGGCATACACACAATTCGTAATCATGTTCTCCTCTATGGAATGTCTTACTCGGAAGAGGTGTCTGTGAAATGTTGAACAACTTTTGAAGGTTGTCCTGATGTTATATGGACCACAGATCTTTTGTATTTTTCTCATAATTCTGGTTTGAAATTCCAAACACCTGAAGAAGGCCAAAGTACAATAGTCGAAACATCAAGAATACAGCAACAAAGATGATGACAACAGTTTTACAATGTAAATAGTGTAAATAATTACAACACCTCATCTCAGAAATATAGACAAATATTCACCATGGTAAATTTATCAGTGAGGTAACTTCGAGATGTTGACCCAAGTTTTGTGAGTGAAATTGGATAGAAAAAACTGTTTGAAGACTGTTGATAGTTGTGCCAAATTACAAGCCATTGTGACTGAGAGTTTGAGTGGACTGGCCTGGATAAAACAGTTGATCAAGGCCAGATCATGCACTCACTCCCAGAAACTGTAACTAAGGTTTGCTCAGTATAGTTGGAGTATAAACCACAGGTGGGCTCTGTGGGTGTTGAATAGATGAAAATATGCCTGAGTAGGTATCTGCAATCAGGCTTACTCAGAAATGATTAGCCAGCTAAAAAACACTTTAAATTTGTGGTTTTTTAATGTTTTTCTGAACTAGTTATTTCAGCTTGCCATATGTTTAGAGACATGATACCCTCCTTGTTCAAATGTGAACAAGAGATAAGTTATTTATCTGACCGTCACTCTCAGGAAGGATGAGACTCAAAGTTTTTTTTATTCATTATGTGATGGTAGTGGCAGTGTCAATGACATACAAAAAACACATTGTTCAATGACAGAAATTGCCCAGTCCCTATAACCACTGTCATGCTGGTCCTGATAGCTGCACCTATCTTAGTGAAATGAAGAAGGTGTTGCTGCAGGGTTGGAATCCCAAAGCTTCTCAAATCTCAAATGAGGAGAGAACAGGTACTATGCTTTGATTCGGCTTAAAATGGAGATAATAATACATGAACTTCAGGAGAAAAATACAATGTAACACCCTTTTTTTTCATCAATTTCATAATATTTTGTAATAAAGAATCCATGGAATTTATAAACAGTACTTTTGTAATATATTTCAAAAGTATCAAAAGCAGAACTGACAGAAGTGTGGTCAACATCAAAAGCAGAAAACAGAAACAGGACCAACAGAAGTTTTGCGTTTGAGTTTTGTTTAATAGCATATCAACCTCTGCGGGTTATTTAATGCCAAAAAAGTGGGGGTTTTAAGATTTGTTTGCTTTTTTTAATGTTTGGTTATAGTGAGAAGGTTGATTTAGTCAGATTTTAATGAAAATTTTTTGTTTTTATTCTTTTTTATTTTAGAAAACTGAAAATGTCTTCTAATTTTGTATTCAAAAAGTTTTGCTGAGAATAATTTTTTTTCCTTCAAAAATGTGTTATGGTAATAATTTATTCTTCAAAAATGTATAATTTTCTATGAAAGTTTGTTTTTATGTATATATTTCTATAAAAGTCTATTTCTATACTTTCATAGTGTTTTGACCCCAGTCATTAACTATTTGCACATAGCTGGGACCCTAACAGCTGCTACCACTTTGGGTCAGGGTGGATCTGAGAGCAACAGCAATTAAGAGGTGGTTCCATGTTTTTCACAACCTCCCAATCAGTGGCCTTGCTGCCAGATGCAGTTTACCATCATGCCCAAGATCAGGACTGATAGAAGTATGATTACACCAAAGGCAGCTGACTTTAAAGGCAATAGTCGGCAAAAATGATTGACAAATGTGCCTGGTCATAGATGACAACAATTAAATAAAAACCTGAGCAGACAAAAATACGTGTAAATTTCAGCTTATATAAATTTAGGATTTTTTTGGGTGAGAGCAGAAGATTGGGAGAATGCAGAGAAGAAAGAAAAAGAGAAGACAACTCCAGCAAGTCAATGACTCCTGACAACTTCCTTGTATGTGCGTGATTTCCTCTATCACTTCACAAAACTGTCACCAACGAAGAATAAAAATATAAGTTTATATTTTTAGATATATGTGTTCTGTGTTTGTTGATGACAAAATGATTGTTGTTTGCAGAAAACCAGACATTATACTTCAATTTCCAGAAGCCAATTTGTAAAATAAAGCTCATTATCTTTTTGTTTTTCTTTTACAGGGGGGAAAAACTAAGTCAGGTGACAAATTCAGATGACCTTAATACATGGTTGCATTGCAGATTTTTATAGAGCATCATACATTTTTTTTATTGTCTATTTTATTTAAATTTTTCAATATAACCACACCTACAACTTGTCTGTGATAAGCAAGGGTGTCATGACACCTTGGTTAAAAAAAATTGTGTATAGTGACGAAATTAGAAATTTATAAGTAATGCATGATTTCAAATAAAAGCAAATATTTTAATACTACTCCTACAAGTCTGTTGCCACACAGAGAAATGATTGGTTCATACATCTTCTATGGCTAATCAACCATTTGTAAGTTATTTAAAGCCAGAAAATCTTTTTAGATTTTAAGAATTTTTTTGAGATAATAATGGTTTTAGTGATACAGGTCTTACTTATTAACCCATAGATGAGGGAGAAAAGGTGGATTCACACCTAATCAGAATTTAATAAATGTTTTGATTGAACAATTAGAATAAAAAAGAAACATATTGTGCTGAACTACTGGAAAATATTTTATTTTCAATATGGCAGTGAATGCTGGAAAAACTCAGAGATGAAGAAATTTGACATGACAGAAGTGAGTTTTTTTATTTGTCTAGTGGCATATCAACCTCTGATTGCTATTTAATACCAAAATCTAAATCTTTTAAATGAAATATTATGCTTTCAACTACAAAGATGTAGTACATATGTTTACTATGAAGGCATAAGTTTAAGTTGTTTTAGATATATAATAAGTAGATGATAAACTGTATTGTTGGAAATATAAAATGGATATATTGCTTGTAATTTCACAACAAAAATGTATTATTGGTAATTTTACTATAAAATATATTGCTAGCCATTTTACTATTAAAATATATTGTTAGCCATTTCAATGGAAAATTTATTGTTAGCCATTTCAATGGAAAATTTATTGTTAGCCATTTCACTGGAAAATTTATTGTTAGCCATTTCACTATTTAAATGTATTCTTAGCCATTTCACTATTTAAATGTATTCTTAGCCATTTCACTATTTAAATGTATTCTTGGCCATTTCACTATTTAAATGTATTCTTGGTCATTTCACTATTTAAATGTATTCTTGGCCATTTCACTATTTAAATGTATTCTTGGCCATTTCACTATTTAAATGTATTCTTGGCCATTTCACTATTTAAATGTATTCTTGGCCATTTCACTATTTAAATGTATTCTTGGCCATTTCACTATTTAAATGTATTCTTGGCCATTTTACTATTTAAATGTATTCTTGGCCATTTTGCTATTTAAATGAATTGTTGGCCATTTTACTATTAAAATGTATTGTGTAGCCATTTCGTTATCAAAATGTATTGTGTAGCCATTTCGTTATCAAAATGTATTGTGTAGCCATTTCGTTATCAAAATGTATTGTGTAGCCATTTCGTTATCAAAATGTATTGTGTAGCCATTTCGTTATCAAAATGTATTGTGTAGCCATTTCGTTATCAAAATGTATTGTGTAGCCATTTCGTTATCAAAATGTATTGTGTAGCCATTTCGTTATCAAAATGTATTGTGTAGCCATTTCGTTATCAAAATGTATTGTGTAGCCATTTCGTTATCAAAATGTATTGTGTAGCCATTTCGTTATCAAAATGTATTGTGTAGCCATTTCGTTATCAAAATGTATTGTGTAGCCATTTCGTTATCAAAATGTATTGTGTAGCCATTTCGTTATCAAAATGTATTCTTAGCCATTTCGTTATCAAAATGTATTCTTAGCCATTTTGATATCAAAATGTATTCTTAGCCATTTTGATATCAAAATGTATTCTTAGCCATTTTGATATCAAAATGTATTCTTAGCCATTTTGTTATCAAAATGTATTCTTAGCCATTTTGCTATCAAAATGTATTCTTAGCCATTTTGCTATTAAATGTATTGTTGGCCATTTTGCTTTGAATATGTTTTGTTAGGCATTTTGCTATTAAATGTATTGTTGGCCATTTTGCTTTGAATATGTTTTGTTAGGCATTTTGCTATTAAATGTATTGTTGGCCATTTTGCTTTGAAAATGTTTTGTTAGCCATTTTGCTATTAAAATTTATTTTGATACTTTCCTAATGAATTAACTTGTTGGGCATACGGAGTTCACTATTTGCCCATAGCTGCAACCCTAGCAGGTGTTACTGTCCCAGGTCAGAGTGAACTTGGGAACAACCACAATTAAGAGGTGGTTCTATTCTCCTCAAACCTCCAATCTCCTGAATATAAGCCTCGCTGCCACATACCTGATTCCAATAATGAATGCAAATGATACTTATGGATAGAACATGGGAACAATGAGGAGGTTTTAAAGAAACTACACAAGGTAACTGATACTTACAATCAGAAAAAGACAAATGAAGTTTCTGGTATATATAATGAAGAAAGAAGACCTAGAATATTAATCCTCACAGTATTAGCAGAGGGAAAACTTCTTAACAAGTGTGTGATTAGAAGGCAAAACAAACACAACAAAATCACTAAGATTCAAAGGGTTACTGTGCGTGAAAGAATATGAGAAAAAGAAAAACATTATGAAAAAAAGAGAACAATAAAAATGCAGGAATTAAGACAGCAGATAATGACTGACATTGCATTTAAATTTTTGAAGATCAAAGTTGACTGGGAAGCAATAAGCTGGAAGAGAGTTCCATAAGTGAGAAGTGTAAGAGAAGAAACTTAACATAGAAGCTATGGTTACATCTAGCCATTTCAACTGTAAAATAATGAGACCTAACTACTAATCTAGTACTGAACTTAAAGTTTTGAAGTTGAAGTATCAAAGTGGAAGTTATGAAAATATTTATGGAAAGGTCACTTGGAATCTACATTGGCCTATAAAAATGTTTCATATATAATTTTAATCTAAATATTGCTTTATTTTTTTTAAAAATTGCTTCTATTTTAATATTATTTTAAGTTAATCTTTTTATCTCATAAAATTAATTAAAAAATGACAATTCAAGCACTTAAAAAATAAAACTCATAGATGGTTTTAGAACAACTCTTCAAAGTTTTTTGCAAAGGAATTATTTTAAAAATGTGGTTATTATTGTGAACTGGGTGTGAGGGATAAATGATGATGATTATTGTCAACTAAATGATGATGATTATTGTCAACTAAATGATGATGATGATTATTGTCAACTAAATGATGATGATTATTGTCAACTAAATGATGATGATTATTGTCAACTAAATGATGATGATTATTGTCAACTAAAAAGTTACTGATGTGCTGTAGTATCACATGATTGTATTGTCTTGCGTCTTGGTATATTACTTCAGTTACTCATGGATTTGTAGTACCACTTATTACAACGAGGTGATATTCTGGTATCTTGCTGTTGCAAGATACCAGAATATCACCTCGTTGTCTTGGTATATTACTTCAGTTACTCATGGATTTGTAGTACCACTTATTACAACGAGGTGATATTCTGGTATCTTGCTGTTGCAAGATAGTTATTCGCATATCTCACAAATAGTACTGTATTAAGAGGTTCCTCCTCATAATATGTAGCATCATTTCTTGGGAGTTCACCTGAGTAATCTACTCAAGAAACTAATAGTAATATCACATTGTGAACAGTGAACTCTGCTGCTTGGCTGTAACTAGTATGACTGCTGCTGCTACACATAATCCAGTTAATCCAGCTGGTCAATCCTCCCAGACTTCTGTCTGGTGCTTAATATAGGTTATTCTTGGGGTCACGTGATCCCCAGTGGAATAATTCATTCTTATAGTTTTATTTGTGTTGTGGAGGAATATCCTGTCTTACCTAGGAATGGGTATGGCCTGGGTTATAAAAGACAGGGATTAGAACGAACTACAGAGTGATCGAGAGTGTTTGTGACTATCCGAGAGTCTTCGTCATTACACAGGAGTGATCAAGAGTGTTTGTCATTATATGAGAGATCGAGAGCAATCAGCCTTAGATGAGAGTTAGACATCACTAGACGGAAGCCTTCTTCTCAAGATGGACGCATACAGCCTATAGAGTGACATTGCCTTCTTAAATGTTATTCTTGTTAACTGTTCATTTGTGTACGTGTATTTGGTTTATTGTACTGAGGTATAATAAATCTCTATTTATATATCCTCAGTGTTAACAGTTATTTCTTGCACTATTCTTTCTCTGTTTATCCCCTCCAGGGATACAACAATTTGTTACCTGGCAATTAGTGTTCAACCACATGTGTTGGTGTTGACACTTTTTTTTGCATGACAAACAAAAAAAAAAAAACATGTCTATTTTCTTTTATTTGTCAACTGTGCGATAGTGAAATCGATTATTCTTTGATATTTGACTTCAAAATAGCAAATGTAAATCAGCAGCTGCAAAGTGGGCTTTACGTCTAGCATGCACTTTTGACAACAACATGTTTTTTTTACACTTTCTAATCTTAAAAAGTAAAAATAATTTGCAAACACTAATGTTAAATGATACTAAAACAGCAACTTGCTACAAGGAGTATTTAAATTCTGTCAGAACTAGCTTATCTGTATATGGCATAGCATAAATGGTTTATGATGTGAGCTCAATTCTTCCTCTTCCGGCTGAGAACTTTTTAGCACCCTTTGTCTGATAAGAAGTCAGTCAGTTAAGTGTCATATGTGATACACACTGAGGAGATCATAACATAACTGAGCAGATTTTTCTTGTAGTAGATTGCCATTACTTTCTGCGGTAGACTTGTTGCCAACCAAGGCTATAGAACCCAATCTGTCCTGAGCTGGGGAGAATCAACAGCTTCATACTATTCCCAAGGGCATTTGTGTGTAAGTGAATGCAACAAATTCAACTGGAATTTGAACTCAGTGCTCCAATTTTTTGTTCCGTGCTGATATCCACTGCACCACAATGTACAGATAACAAGTAGGAATACAAAATGGCCTTAATTCTCACTGTGCATTTTTTGAGAATAGCTTATTATTGCTGTTTTATGCATTCTGATTCTCAAAAACAAAAAATAGAAAAGGAAAATCAGTTTGAAAAAACTGATGCTAAGTGACATTACAAGACAACTTGCCACAAGAGGCTCTCAACTTTACATCAGAACCAAATTATGATGAGGTGATTTTTTAATGTTAAATCTTTCCGGGTGTAAAACATTACTGAAAAGAAAAACTTTAAAATTGATCTGAATTGATCTCTTCCTTACTTTTTAAAGGTTATGCCCTCAAGAAAGATCTCCATTAAGCTCATTACATAGAAATCTCAAATTGCTACGCAGTTTCAGCTTGGAGAACCTACATCAGCCTAATAATTTATTCTTAACTTGTGCTGATTTTACTAGTATAGTTTTGTACATATGATCCAGAAGAAGGCTGGCCAATATTGGAAATTTAGAACCAAAACCTTTCTTTTTTATTTGTTTGAGTTGTTGACAAAACAAAAAAAAAAATTCTGTAACTATTTTTCTTTGATTTGAAAAAAATTAAAATAAAAAAAATTGATTTTTTTCCACTGACTGCTTGCCAAGACCTTACACAGCAGGAGACTTAGGTTGGAAAATTGTTATAGTAAATTCTAGATTGTCACAAATATTAACATTATCAAGAACAAATGTCCATTAGAAAGCTAATTCATTTTTTTCTTATTGACACATAATATATATTCTGTGACCAACAGAATATTATTTGGTTCAAACAGAAATATGATTTGGTGAGAAACAATGGCAAACAAAATTGTGTTTACATTAAAGGAATGTAATTGTATTTTCAGTGAGCTGACAGAGATGATTTGGCATTGGAAACAATGACAAACAAGTGTGTTTTGCATCAGGACAGCTGTTCTCAATATCAGAAAATATAAAACAATGGCAGAGAAATGTGATGATGTCAAAGGCAGCTGGTCCAAAGGCAGTAATAATGTAAAAATGATAAATAAATGTGCCTGGCCAGAGATGACACAATTGAGCATAATTTGTGACATTTCAGCTTATAAAAGATCAGAGTTTTTTCAGTTAAAAGGCAGAACAGCCAGAGAACTCAGAGAAAACACAAAGAAGACAATCCAGCCAGTCAATTTCCTTGTATGTTCTTGCTTCCCTCTGGCTCCCACTCTACACATAACCATCACAGAAGAGAATAAAAATATAAGTTTTTTATATACATGTTGTTCTGTGTTGTTGTTTATCTATCAAGATGTTTGTTGTTCCAGCAGCAGTATATACCATACACGAAGCAGTATATATAACAATAAAAGTAAAACATATTTAACAGAGAGAAAGAATAAAGTATTTAGCATCTGAAATAGCTGTATGTTCCTAAATGAAAACAGCAATCATGTCTTATTTTTTATATATTTCAGTTTTATTATAATTCTAATCATCATTTTTTAAAATCATAAACATTGCCAAGAATTGAAGATAGTTAAAATAATAGTAGTGTCATGGGAAAAAATGCCATTTCCATACACTCCGTTTTTGCAGAAATGAAGGTTAAAGACTGCCAGGAACTCTAGTTATTTTCCTTTTCCTGACACATAAAGTGACAAATCACTAAGAAAGTTGGGTCACTGTGTCGGCTAGGAAGTTTTCGTTGTCAAACTCAATCTTGCACATTCATATCAGAAATTAAGACAAAAAAACAGTAACAGTTAATTGGCATACAAGATACACACTTGGATAATCGTGTCTTGAAAAATACATGACTGACTAGGCAGAAGAATTTCCCACAGTAGGTTGTCATTATTTTCTACAAAGACAAAAAAGCATATTTGAAAATTGAAACATAGAAGAAAAACTAGTTTCAATCTTGTAATTATCCTTGATTTGACTTTTCTACAACCTGTTATTTTTTTAAAAATTAAATCCTAAACAAGTCTCGGTAGTTTTAGCAAAAGAATTTAATTGGAAAACAATTATAATTTTAAACTTAAAAAAACAAAAAAAAACTTTTTTATCCACTGACACTAGTGTTGTTTGTTTCCACAATTAAAAAAAAAAAAAACGCCAAAAAACAGACTCGTCATAAAGTTCACTCTGATCAGGATACAACATGACTACTTCCTGCTTTATCTAAAATTGTCTAATTTATCTTTGATTGAATAAAAGACACCAAGATTAAATTGCATCATAGAATAATGACACTTCCTGAAAGACAAGATGTCTTTTAAGATTATAAAAATACTCAAATAACTGCCCTTTCTGACAAATTCAGGAAACTTGGAAATATTTCACAAGTATGTCATCATAATAATCTTTATGGAAAGCCACAGCAGTGAAGGAGAAAGGCATAATGTGAGGCTGAGTCTTTGAGAACTGGCAGTCTGTCATTATTGGCACTTTTCTGACAAAATGTCTTTTTTGATTGAAAAGAAAAAAGAAAATTCACACAGTACAGCCAATAGAGTGTCTTGAAAAGTTTGATTTTTCTTCTCATCTGATTTCAAATGTCAAGTTATCTGCATTGAATAAATACGAAAACAAATAAAATGACTAAACATTTTAGAGCACAAAATGAATTAAATGAGGAGAAAGCGTATTTTTAAAACCTTTCAATTTTTAATCAGAAGAAAGCGTGGAAAGAATATGAAATAATCAGGATAAAAAGAAAAACAGACATCTCATAGGAAAGAAACGAGAGGTTTATTTTTAAAAAAGGCAGAAAAAACTACAGAGAAAAAAAATGGTTTCTTAATTAGCTTTAAAAACATGTTGCATGTTATTTACTTAATTTTTGTGATCAATAAATATTCCTCAGATCAAAGATCTTCAAGTCAGCAGGAATAATTTTTAGATATTTTTTTTATTCATATATTGGGAAGGGCTTCATCTATAAAAACCTATTAAAAGAGAGTTTGGTCACATACAATTGATTTGTTTTTACAGGTTGTCAACATTTTGCAGCGTATTTAAAATCAGGAAATATTTTTAAATTAAAATTTTTTTTGAAGATAATGGTTTAGTGATACACTTCTTACTATTTAACACATAGCTAGGGAAGAAGAAGTAGTCATAATTTTCCTAAAATATTTGCACATGTGAATATAATGAACCCAATGGGAATTGAAACTCAGCTCTCCTAATCCAAAATAAACCTATATCATTAAAGGAGAGCTGATTATCTTTCTATTACATACTGTCTGCATGTGACATTCCATGCATGTATCCAATATATGTGCATATGCAGATGTTGTGCAATAGTAACTTAAATGTATTTAAGCCATTTTATTCATAATTTTTCCCCAAAGCAAGGCAATAATGACACTAGCATGCAGTGGGGAGGTTACTAGAAGTGGAAGAAAATGGGGAAAACTTTAGTGAGGAGAAAGGACAATAAACGAACATGGTTCAGGAAGACAGATGGTGATGATTGATATTGCATTTAAATTTTAGAAGCATATAGGGGAATATGTTACAAAAATTAATGAAGATTAACAAAACTGGTTAATCTGGAAACTGTGTTAAACTGGAAAATGTGTGTCATCCTGCCGAATAATACATTTTCGTAACAAAAATTTATCGTAAATAATTAGGCCGGTAGAAATAAATATATCATACTGTTTGATTAAAAACAGAATATCTACTTAAATATGAGTATCAATCAAAAATAATGTTCAAACAAATCATTTCATATAGGTGAATGTATTTACTAATAAATATAGTTTTTTTATGTGGAAAAATGATTTTATTAGCTATTTCCTTATGAGGAAACATTTGACATTCATTGACTGAGCAGCTTTTGAGTGAAATTTATAAAATCTTTCTCTTAAAATAATTTTTCAGAAAAATAAGTTTCTCAAGTCCAGTAACAGTTATTGCTCTTTCTAGTATTGAGGGGAGCTTTCTTTTCAGTTGTAATTCATAAAATCTTTCTTTTAAATAATTTTTTCAGGAAAATAGGTTTCTCAAGTCCAGTAGCTGTTATTGCTCTTTCCAGTATTGAGGGGAGCTTTCTTTTCAGTTGTAATTCATAAAATCTTTCTTTTAAATAATTTTTTCAGGAAAATAGGTTTCTCAAGTCCAGTAGCTGTTATTGCTCTTTCCAGTATTGAGGGGAGCTTTCTTTTCAGTTTTAATTCATAAAATCTTTCTCTTAAATAAATTTTTCAGGAAAATAGGTTTCTCAAGTCTAGTAGCTGTTATTGCTCTTTCCAGTATTGAGGGGAGCTTTCTTTTCAGTTGTAATTCATAAAATCTTTCTCTTAAATAAATTTTTCAGGAAAATAGGTTTCTCAAGTCCAGTAGCTGTTATTGCTCTTTCCAGTATTGAGGGGAGCATTCTTTTCAGTTGTAATTCATAAAATCTTTCTTTTAAATAATTTTTTCAGGAAAATAGGTTTTTCAAGTCCAGTAGCTGTTATTGCTCTTTCCAGTATTGATGTAGGGTGGGCGGTTTCCTTCTTAACCCTTTTATTTTTTAAGTGATGCAAAATGTTAATATTTTGATCCTGTTATTATTTTCTCTTTGCGTTACATGTGCTATCCATTTTAGTTGTTGCTGCTGTTGAAAGTCCTCAAGTGATATTGTTTTTGTTGATTCATTCTTTGTTTGTTTGTAGTGCAATCCACAGGATTCACTCGCTTAAAGCCATTTTTAACCATTGATCTTAGAAGGCAGTTGTATACAGATGACTATTTAGATATTTCTGAATGGGTTTGGTCCCACGCATGACATTGAAGATCTTGGTCTGACAAGGCTATTTAAAAGCATGACGATATTTTGGGTTAACGTTTCGGTATAACAGCAATTTGTGAAACTACCTCAAACACAACCTAATCTATGCTCAATTTTCTTATCTCTTATCATAAATTTGTTATAATTGATCCATACATGTGTTGTAACTTTAAAAGGTTACGGCATCAAAATAAAGGTTGGGAATAATAGCACATCACAAGTAGATGACTCACACGCTGCATGAAGTAGATACACTGCTAGTGAATTGCTAGTCAGTTTAATCACTCTACTCCCTCCCCCATAGTGACCTTGTATTTAAGAAGATAGGAACATCTCATTCCTGTACATAGATCAGTCAGTCAGTGAAGTGCCATATGTAAAACATGCTTGGGTGATCATGTCTCAAAAGAGACATGACTAACTGGGCAGAATATTTTCCTGTAGAAGGTTGCCATTACTTTCTGTGGTAGACTGGTTGTCAACCAAGGCTACAAAACTCAATCTGTCCTGTTATTTGACCCATAGCTGGAGGGAAGAAACGGATTAATACCATTCAAATTTGGCTCTGATTTTTCATTCTGAGCTGATATACACTACACTTCAAATGCCAAGTTATTTGAAATACCTTAAAACCCCACCTTTTTGGCATTAAATAACCCACAGAGGTGTTGATATGCCGTTAAACAAAAATCTAACTCAAACCAGATCAAACACATTAGAAACTATGTGTGACTTAACCATTAATCTCCTGAAATAACTTTGTACAAAAGGTCTTAGGAGAGGTTGACAATAGACTTCAATTTTTTTTTCTAACTAAACGTTCACCAATACAAGGTCAAAGAGCCACTCAAGGTAGGGGGTTACTCAATGAAGTTGTATGGATGTAAGAGTAAGAAGTGTAGATTATGAGGATATGTAGGATAGATAATGCTTGACCCTTGACTTGAAGAGGTTAATAGTGTAGTGAAACATCTTCTTGGGACTTTGTTCTATAAAGTAGCATTTCTTGCCTGAGCGGAACTTTCTCCTTACTAATAGCATATGAAGAGAGAGGCAAAGACTGGAGTTAGTTGAGTTCATCAATTGATTAGTTTGTTTTGTTTTCGAGGTTTAACGACCTATCAATCCTTATGGGATAATTTTAAGGTCATAAACCATGACCTTTTTGGTTAAGGTTATTTTATTTTTACGTTTTTCTTTTCAAGTATCAAGATTCATTGGGATTTGTTTTTTAAGGGCAGGGTCCCCAAGTCCTACCTTTGTTATTTAACCTATAACTGGAGGGAAGGGACGGATTAATACCTTTCCCAAAGGTACCAGTGCTTCAGTGAATGCAGGGTATTCAACTGGAATTCGAACTCGGCTCACCGATTTCTCTTTCCGGCCAATATCCACTACACCACAACGCACATCCCTCACTAAACGTTTACAGCACCTGGTATTCCCAAGCAGTCACCCATCTAAGTACTGACCAGGCTCAGCATTGCTTAACTTCGGTGATCGAGCGAGAACCGGTGTATTCAACGTGATAGGCCATAAGCCCCAATTAATTAGTACCGAATACATTGCTAAAACTAATAGTTAAAAAGCAACTGTTTTTTACCAAATGATCCCTCAATACAAGGTTAAGATTGAAGTGAGGAAGCATCCTCTTGGAAATCTGTTCCATGGAGTAGCAGTTCTCAGGAAAAAGTTATCCAAGTAAAGGAAGTAAGGATGATTCAACACTGTATGTGGCAGAGTCATCTTAGCTGCAAGAGTCTGAACTGATGGAACCAAAGAATGCAGTTTGTCTAAACATTTGCCATCGAAATAGAGATAGAATAAGAATATGCTTGCAATGTTTCATTCGTGGACAAAGGTTTGAAAATAATGTGACATTTGGTTAATTTCAATCTCACTTCCCAGCTGCTATTGGTACAAGACTCAAATAGTGGGTCACTCGCAATAATCTGTTCAACTAGATTGTTGCAAAGAAAGGGGGCTATATAGATATTTACTCAATTTTAACACTGGCCAAAAATAATGAGACACCCAATGAGGATTAAATTCACAAGCAATGTCTTACAGGTGTAGCTTGTTAGCCAATACTTTATGTCAATGTGCAAGTGTGCATAAAAAAAATGAAAGAAAATAAATGTAATAATTAAATGAGGAAGAAAGATTTATTCATTATAAGTAGATTTCACAATGCATCAGGATCGGATATATATTTATTGTGTATTTAGGCAACAATCTCTCTGTTATACAAGTTTCATTAAAAATGACAGACAATGTATTATCATTAGTTTTTTATAAAATTTTTCATATATTCATATAATTTTTTTTCTTTTTGAAACTTCCAAAGCTTTTGTACTTTCAAGCGGTTTTGACTATATTTTTAGCCATTATCAAGAATTAGTTTTGTGCTCAAAAGTACAAAAGCTTTGGAGAACTCTTACATAATTTGAGTTCTAAGAGAAAAAAATTATACAAACACATGAAAAAAATTATATAAAAAGTTAATGATCATACTTTGTCATTTTTAGCCATCATAACAGTGTCCTCACAAAACTTTGAGGGTGACATGAATTTGGTCAGTTAAAGAGATAAACTCTATAGTTATCAATGCTCTATCTACACCCTGATATTGAGCACTTTACGATAAAAAAACCTGCTTGGCAAAATACATTCTATCAGTAAAACCATTGAAAAACAACAACCTTGGTGCTAAACCTTAATACTATATATATATATATATATATATATATATATAATAGACTGTCTGAATAACAATAAGAAATATATAGGCAAGACCTCTAATTTGTTTTGTTTTTGTTTTTTCTAATCATATGATCCCAAGCAAGGCGAGACTGACACTAGTGTGTAGGGTGTTACAGAAAGAGAGAAAAAGGATGTGGGGAGGGGTGTTGGTTGATGGATTTATTTTTTACAGTTTATCAACCTTTTGGAGGTTATTTAAAGCCAGAAAATATTTTTGGATTTTTTTTTTTTAATCATATCACCCCGAGCAAGGCGGTGAGGCCACTGGTGTGCAGGGGGCTACGTAAGAGTGAATAGATTGGACAAGAGAAAGCTGGAAACCATGTCCTAAACAGGGAACAAGGGATGAGCCTCTACACCTGTTCAATAGACGTGGGTGGAGTGTGAACCAGGCGATAGTTCAGTCTACCTACTCCAATTGAAAAAACAAAAAAAAAACAAAAAAGAAAAGTGAAAAGATTGGAAAAGGGAAAGCCGGAAACCACGACCGAAGTCGAAGGAAAGTGTACCGGAGACCCGTTCCTAAACAAGAAACAAGGCAATCACCTTTACTCCTGTTCAAAAGAAGGGGATGGTGTGTAAAACCAAGGGATGGTGGGTACTATCTACTCCAATAATAAATAAAAAAAAAAAAAAATTAAGTTTTAACTAGTATAAGTCGAAACGAGATTTAAACGCAAAAATTATTTACAATAGCAGAATACTACTCCTGTAAAAAATTCAGACAAATTAAAGACAAAAATTAAAGACAAAAATTAAACAGGCAAAAATTAAAATAAAAAGCGGAAATCCACATACCAGGTAGGTAAGACAGACTGAAAAGTTGAGCAGAAATACCGAACTAGGATTCTGTTCTTTAATTTTCCCAGAAAATTTAGTAGTGTTACCCGCCATCTTGGGTTAGTTGAAATTGGAAGAGAGAGAGAGAAATAAAGAAAGATAGAAAGAATGGCCCACTGCAAAGAGGAGTTCACAATGACTGATGCTACACCGACTCTACACTTAAAAATTCCTTCAAACAGCGAAACCACTATGAGAACTTTCACCATTTACATTGAAACGAGATTTAAACGCAAAAATTATTTACAATATACTCCTGTAAAAAATTCAGACAAATTAAAGACAAAAATTAAACAGGCAAAAATTAAAATAAAAAGCGGAAATCCACATACCAGGTAGGTAAGACAGACTGAAAAAGTTGAGCAGAAATACCGAACTAGGATTCCGTTCTTTAATTTTGCCAGAAAATTTAGTCGTAAAAATAGTTCATTTTTTGGTGTGTGCATATTGCATTAACAATTTTTTGGTGATAATAATAGTGTGTCATGTGGAGTAGTGGATAATGCCTTAAAATAAGACATTGGAGAGTTGAGTTTGAATTCCAGTCAGGTTCATTATATTCACTTACCTGCAAATACCCTTGGGAAAGGTATAAATCCCTCTTTACTCCCCCTAGTTATGGGTTGAATAGCAGGATAGACTGGATCTTATAGCCTTGATTACCAACCAGTCTATTGCAGAGAGAAATGGCAACCTAGTGTGAGAAAACCTTCTGCCTAGACAATCATGAATTAAAAGAGGCTTGATCACCAATTGTGTATAATGTATGGCACTTAACTGATTGAATGATTTTTAGACACAATCCTTACTATTTAACCCATGGAGAAAACAAATTCATACCTTTCCCAAGGTTATTTGTGTGGAAGTGAATGTAATGAACCTAACTTGAATTCAGAATCGGCATTGATTTCATATTCTGAGCTGTTATTCATTACACCAACTGTACATCCAAACTGATGACACCTGGTTTTCCCAAGTGGTCACCCATCTAGGTAATGACCAGGCCCGATGTTGCTTAACTTTGGTGATTGTACAAGACCTGGGAGACATCTAAGGTAATCTAATGACCTGTTGTAGAGGAACATCCTATCCTACCCCGTAATGGATATGATCTAGTCTATAAAAGACTGTGACTAGGGTCATACGTCAGCATACGTCACTAGATGGAAGCATACGTCACTAGACGAACGCATACGTCATAGGCGGAGACATTTTCTACTTGATCGTTATTCCTGTTACTATACGTTGATTGTTCTTGTATGTCTATTGGTTTATTGTACTGTTGTATAATAAATCTCTTCTAATCTATCTTCAGTGTTAAGTATTATTCATATACTATTCTTTTCCCTGTTATTCCTTACAGGGATATATCAAAAATAAAAAGTTATTTCATATTTAGACTTTTTCTTAACATCATTCTGATCTTTATGTTCGCTACTATACTTGTTGTTCTTGGCATATTCAATTGTGTTATTTTTAAAGATAGCTTCTTATTGTTATTGACAAAAAGTTATATAATTTACGTTTATATCTTTTTTCCTTGATAAAATCTTCTTTGAAGCTTTAAAATTGTTGTAGAGGAACATCCTATCCTACCTCGTAATGGATATGGTCTAGTCTATAAAAGACTGACTAGGGGCATACGTCAGCATACGTCACTCGACTGACGACTCTATGACACTGTCAGCTCTCTGCCATCTGGTAGAGAGCGCTCTCTGCTTCCGAGCAGAGAGCACTAACCCAGTCGTGGTTCCGCCGAAGGGTAGAATCACGACTGGGGAAAAATAGGTAAATATTTTTTGGCCTGGCTATATGGCCGGGAAGACCCACAATAAATAGACCTTGTGTCACATCTAGCCTTGCGTGGGAAGGTTGGTAAATACAGCATACGTCACTAGACAGGCGGAGAGCGTTGACCCAGTCGTGACTACGCCGAAGGGTGGAGTCACGAGTGGGGTAAATTAGACAGAAGTTTTTGGCCAAGCTATATGGCCTGGGGGATCCCACTTTAAAAAGGCCTTGTGCCGCATTTTGCTTTGAGTGGGAAGGCGAATAAATATTCATACGTCACTAGACGGATGCCTACGTCATAGGCGGAGACATTTTCTACTTGATCGTTTTTCCTGTTACTATACGTTGATTGTTCTTGTACGTCTATTGGTTTATTGTACTGTTGTATAATAAATCTCTTCTAATCTATCTTCAGTGTTAAGTATTATTCATACACTATTCTTTTCCCTGTTATTCTTTCCAGGGATGTAACAAGACCCATACTTATGAATAGAGAAGAATACACTGTTGCTATAACACATTAAATTACTTAGTATCAGATTGAAATAAAGAAAACCATAATTTTGTAAAAAAAAAAAATGAATCTACTTACTTTTTAGTAAAAAAAAATTAACCTACCCTATTGCAGAGAAAATATCAAGAGGGAATATTAATTAATAAGCAACATACAATAAATGCTTATTAGATGCATTTTTTTTTATCTCACTAATATTCATGAAAACTATACTTAAAAATCTAAGATGTTAATATTTGGAGAGGATTTAACCTCACATTGCATGTTCACTTCCAACACTCATCGTATTTATCATAAAATGAAAGTAGGATAATAGACACACTTAAATTATGGTAACCTTTCAAGAATTAAACACCCAGAGATGCTCTGAGGTAAACATGAGACACCCACTCAACAAAATTGATACATGCATAAACGCAAACATCATAAAATAAGCACGTGACATCTACAGAATTTATAAAAATAAAACAACATTTTTAAAAAGAACTCAAAAGAACTCTACATTATTTCACCTCCCAAATTTACTGAAGAAGCTAAATAAAGATGGAAATATGTTAAATTTATAAATTTTTTATTGTTCCTTATTTAATCATTCTGTCAGATTTAATGCATATTTTCCAATCAGATGTAAATAAATATATAAATGAAATAAGCATATTTTAAAGTTGCATATGTATACTGCAAACATGTAGCAACAGAAAGGAACAGCAGAAGCCAGCTTTGTAAAAAGAAGAAAAAAAGAAAAGTTTTTCCTGTTTTTCTCCTTTGCGTTCATACAGCAACAATATTCAGACAACAATTACTTACCTGCTACAAAGAGAGCAACAGATTGGAATGAACTTTAACAGGTTATCATTTCATCTAAAAGGCAACTTAATTTCTTTAGATTAACATCTTTATCTTTTTTTTTTATCACATTTACAGCAATACTTTTATATATATTTTTGTATGACTGCTCATCTTTGTTTATTTTGACATACCATTGCAGCCAATACATTCTTTGATATTCATACATTTTCTAAAATTCTGTCAATATATCTATCTTCTATATGCTGTGCCCTTTCAGGATGTAGGCAATCATGGTCCTTCACATCTCCCTATCTCTTGTTACTCTTAATACCCCTTCTCCTGTTATTCCACTCAATCCCCGCTCCACCATCCACTCAAGTCCATCAGGTATATCGTGTGTTACTTTCGCTTGTTTCTCTTTCTTTCTATATGGAGTACTGCTGCCATTTATGGTCAGGTGCCCCTGCCGTTCTCCTCAGTGTTCTTGACAAGCTCCAAAAGAGAGTCTGTAATGTGATAGGTACTGATCTGGCGACTCGTCTGCAGCCACTTTCCCATTGTTGAAATGTGGCCTCCCTCTGTCTCTTCTATAAATACTTTCATGGCTTCTGCTCGGATGAGCTTAAGTCACTGATGCCTCCTCAACAGGTGTTTACCCGTGCAACCAGACTGGCAACTGGGTCCCACCCATTCACAGTCAGGTTAGCCAAACGCAGACGACAATTCTACTCCTGCAGCTTCCTCTCTCGCACTTCCCGCCTGTGGAACTCACTCCCGTATTCTTGCTTTCCTGACGGCTACGACCTCCAGAAATTTAAAAGCAAAGTTAATACTCACCTACTAACCACTGGACTCTAGCTCTCTCCCCTCCCCTGTATAATCTTCACGTTCTCTCCGCCCATGTATCTGTCATTGCACCTGCTTTCTCAGCTTTCTATTGTTCCTTTCTAACTAGCTTGTACTCCTCACTCTTTTCTAATTAATCTTTCTACATTTATGTAACCCCCTGCACATCAGTGGCGTTTCTGCCTTGCTCGGGGTGAAATGATTAAAAAAAAAAAAAAAAAAATCTGTCCCATGATCATCAGGTTCTCCAAGCCTTCCTTCCTCACTGCTTGTCCAAAAAACTTCAGCTGTCTTTTTCTTATGTTAAGTATCAGTTTGCTTTTTGTGTCCATCCTCTCCAAAACCTCTTCATTGCTCATGTGTTCTGTCCATGGTATCCTCAGCATCCTTCTGTAGAACTACATTTTCTTTCATCTTTGATGTCAACATATAACTAACCATTTCTCAAAATCTGACCAAACATAAAAATTATTTTTGGGATCTTTAGTTGGCCAAGAACTTTTTTCCCTCATCTCTCATTTATATTTATATATATATATATATATATATATGAATGAGAGGTGATATATATATATATATATGTATATGTGTGTGTATATATATTTTCTATTTGGAAACAAGTTATTATGCGACCTAGGTTTCTACCATGAGTGGTGTCATCAGGCAATTTTCAATAACTGATTTTACCCTTTACCTTTGTTTTTTTTTTTGAAGAACGCTCACATAACAGTGTGTTTTTTTTTAATGCTCACATGGCAGGGAATTTTTGAATGTGCAATTTTTAAAATTACAAGGAATTATGATATTTTTATCCATAAGTGTAACCATACTAAAAAATACCTATTAGGTTCATACAACCATGGATGAAAACATCATAATTCCTTGTAATTTTAAAAATTGTGCATTCAAAAATTTCCTGCCACGTTAATGTTAAAAAAAAACACACTGTTATGTGAGCGTTTTTAAAAAAAAGTAACAGTAAACGGTAAAATCAGTTATTGAAAATCACCTGAAGACACCACTCATGGTAGAAACCTAGGTCGTGTAATAACTCATTTATAAATGGAAAATATTCTAAAGTTTTACAATATAATTGGATGAAACACTTTTTAATACAAATGTGCATTGGTACAATCTTATTATGACCAGAAACTAAGTAATTAAACAATCAATCAGTATATATATATATATATATATATATATATATATATATATATATATATGAGACAATGCTGGGAACATTCAAAATAAACAGGCACCCATTTGGAAAATGTTTATTAATTAAAATACTTGTTCAAAATACCTGTTAAGAACTTTTTAATTGAGAAGACTCTTTCAGTTATTCCATATCTAAAGTACTTGAGCAGGAAACCTTTGTACCACATCTTGTCAATGTATTTTGAAATATCTAATGCTATGGTCCTTAATGTGTATTTGTTCTCAAAAGCCTCACTGATTCTGTTAGAGTATCAGCAGTGGCTCAGGCTGATCAAAAGCCATACTGTTTGTTGCTAAAGAGACTGTTCTTATCTAGGTGCTCAATGACCTTCTTGTTGATATTACTTCAAGTCTATTTTTCATCAGGGAGAAAATTATCCAGCATTCACTGTCATATAGGAAGACTGGTATTACATAACAGTTCAGTATTAATTTATTTTTTTGTTTCTAACATATATAACAATTTCCTGTTTCACTGGATTCTCATATATATTTACTCCCCCCCCCCACACACACAAAAAAATTGTTGGCAGAAAGACATCATCTTCATCCCTGCTAATTTGATCATTATATTATGATTGGTAGACTCTCTGGCATTTGTAATTCTTCCAGATAGGTTGCTGTCACTTAAAACTGAGAACAGATGAATTTTTTAAAAAATTACCTGATCTGGTATGTAGTTGAGGAAACATAGCAAGCCAGAGGCTATCATATGTAAAATCAATCTGGTCATATTTGGATAGGAGTTGCCCAATCCTTATATTGTGACAAATTATTTTCCACCATCAAATCCCTCTCGCACAGATGGAACATGGCAAGCTGCCATGGAGTTTTTCTTAAGAAATCTTATCAGGAACAAATCATCAGATACTGATAACCAAATCTAGCATGATTATCTCCTCTTATCAGATCAGAAATCATTCTCTATGATTAGTAGGATTTAACCCAATACAATGAGCACAGCCAAGTAATAACTCTCCTTGCATACAAGACTATCATGGAGGACTATCTTTTAATCATGGCACCTTTGTACCCCTCTTTTGTAACAGGATGCACTATTATGTACAAAGAACAAATTTTGGTACAAATTATTTCTTTCAATATCCACCCCAGGTGGTGATTTTTTAGCATGGATAACATGTGACACAAGGCCAAAAGTATGTAACACCAAGTGAGGACTGAATTTACCACTTAATCGTAATTGTTCTACTAATACAAGCTTGCTCATCATGGCACCATGTCATAATGCCCAATGATTTTTTAAGCTTACTTGTGGCACCCAAAAAGTTATATATATATATATATATATATATATATATAACTTATTTATAAATCAAACTTTGTCTCTGTGTGTGTGTGTCTGTTACCTATAGACTCCAAAAAGGCTGAACCGATTTTCTTGAAAATTTACACAGTTGTACTATAAGCGTCTTCGAGTGTTCTTAGCTAGGATTTGTGTTGAGGTATTCCCGATAAATATAAAAAATCAATAATCAAAAAAAAATCGGGTTATAGAAGGAGTGGGAATAATACCTTTCCCAAGGGTATTTGCGCGTAAGTGAATACAATGGATTCAACTGGAATTCGAACTCGGCTCCCCGGTTTCTTGTTCCGAGCCGATATCCACTGTACCACAACGCCCATCCCATGTCAAGTACTTGTCGAAAGAAAAAACCCCGAGACGAGAACCCTAACACGTAAAGTGCTCAATACAATAGCAGAGCAAACAAATAAGTATGAATCTAATCTAGAGCCAACAGACCTACCTTGGTTTCACCTAACACACACACACACACACATATATATATCGATTTACTAAGTGTAGTTTAGTTGTGGTACAAGGCTGTAAGTATATGGCACCCAGTGAGGATCGATCTCACTACTCAGATGTAATTTTTCCATCAAAACATCCTTGGTTACCATTATACTACATTGAGGTGCCCCAGTAATTTTTTGTTATGGAAAGAATGCTTATTATTTTCCAGATAATTTTCTCCATTGTATGAGCATTTTGTTCCAGAAATCCCAAATTCTTACTGGAATGTCTATTTGAATCAGCAAATTTTTTTTTTTCAGGAGTTGAAGAGTTCTTCTCAGCATGACTATTTCAGACCGCATTTGTATCTGGTACAAAACAGTAATCAACCAACAAGTAAATGCTGCATGTTTGTTTTTGTAAATTCTCTAACGAGCTAGACATTTGAGAGTGGAGATGATTCTTTTTTCCAATTAAAATTTTTTTCTTACCTTAACTTTAATCTTGATTTTTATAGTAATTTGTTTTTGTTTCACTTTAAGTTACCACATCAAAATAAAAAAAAAAAGAAAGAAAAGTGAATATGCTGAAAATCGCAAAAGAAGAATTTGAAAAAAAAGTTTGGTTTCCTTTTAGAATTTCATGTGAAATTGGAATGTTGAATTTCTAAGCGCTGCTTAGATGTGGCACAAAGACAAAAGAATGAAGTAACCAGTGAAGATCAAACTCACTACTCAGTTGTAATTGGTTCTAGTGAGACAAGATTGTTAACCATTACACCATGTCAATGTGCCCATTGTAAAAAAGAAATGTGTGAATGAATGGAAGAATGGTGGGTGAAAGTTTTAGTAAAGGGCCAAAATATATAGGAAGCTGTGGAGAGCCATAAAAGCCTATGCCCTGAAGGGATATGGCACAGAGAAGTTGGGTTACTATTTGTTAATTTAATCAAGAAAACCTGCAAAGGTCTGGCTGACTCAATTCTTTACAGCTTTCATTTTCATTGGTAAAAAGTTAATTAGCAAAAAACAAAAAAATCACATTCAGGTGAGTATGTGCAGATGGTGAACAAAACAAACATCAATACAGGTGCAAAATGTCTTCATAAAAACTTGAAATATAATGCTAATGGAAGATTAAGGATTTAAGGGTGTTAGTTAAATTTCTACGGACCAAAGGTTTGAAAGACTTGCCTGGGCATTAAATGTAAGATTTTATTCAATTTCGTGTAAACTTTTCATTTTTTATTTTATCACATCTTTCAAGGTTGAATACCCTCAAATCAGATTTTTTTTTATTACATCTTTAGTTGAACGAGTGATTTTTCATAACTTTCTAGGTTGTATACTCTCCAACCATTAAAATAAATGGCTCTTTATGACAACATTCTATTTTGAATACCCTCAAACCAGATTTTTTTTTATTACATCTTTAGTTGAACGAGTGATTTTTCATAACTTTCTAGGTTGTATACTTTCCAACCATTAAAATAAATGGCTCTTTATAACAACTTTTTATATTGAATACCCTCAAGCCAGCATTTTTTATAACATCTTTAGTTGAATACTATCTGACCATTAAAGCAAAATAAAAAAAAGTCCCAGAACAGATTGACTGAAACAAGTGGTAACGAGAAACACTATAGAAAGAATGTCTTGGTGTGTTTTCACTGTTATTTCCACTTTTGAGACGACAGTATGTATAGTCGTCTGCAAAAGAGGCAAACCAAGTTATGGAATACAAACTGGAGATGTCAAAATCAACCAAGTACAGAAATTTAACTATCTGGCAATTGTTTCAACAGATGATCGCAAATATTATATAGAAAACAAGAACATTTCATTAGACACATAAAAATAGTACTGAACTGTTAAATAATATAACCCCTCCTATATAACAATAGATACTGGACAATCTTCTCACAGATGAAGCAAAGACTTGAGGAATTACAAATGTGATTATACAGGAGGATGTTGAGAATAACATGGATTGAGCATGCGAGTAAAAGAAAATAGAAACAAAAAGGACTCATACTCAGAATCAGAAATAGAAAGTTAAAGTTTTGGGATACCTAATGAGGAAATCAAGCTTGAAGAATTTGACACTCACACAATGAAGACAAAAGAAGCAGAGGGAAACAGCAAGTAACCCACCTGATGAGTATGTAAATGAATAGCAGAAGACAAATATTACTTAGATCTACAAAGGATAGGAAGTTGTGGAGAGTAACAATTGCTCATGTCCTGAAAGAAAATGACATATATGACATGAGTAGATAATGCATTTTTTAAAACATTTTTTCTTTCATTGTTTTATAAAATCATGTAAGGATAAATTTTGTCAGTGTGTCTGTGTTTTATAGACTATGCAAAGATGTTAAATAAAGTTCACCACAAAGACTTGATAAAGATGCTTAGTAACTTTGACATTTTTGGAAAGACAGAATAATCAAGAACCTATAATGGCAGTAAACAACCTGCATATAGAGAGGAAATTAATTCAGCAGATATACAAAACTAGAATGGGGTTTAAGACAAGGATGTGTCTTCTCACCAGATCTATTCAACATGTACAGTGAAACAATTCTGTGAGAACTAGAAGTCCTAATAGGATTTGTCATTAGCGGCCACAATCCCAACAATATATGTAGATGACACAGTGCTGATAGCAGACATGGAAAAGAAAAATACAGGACTTCCAACAGAAGGTAGCAAGGGGAAGCGAGAAGAAAGGACTAAACATAAACTGCAAGAAAATAGAATCTATAGTCATAAAAAAGAAAAGCCCAAAAAGACAAGTAAAGGTCAGGGATACGAAAATCAAGCAGGTGCAGAAATTTAAATACCTGGGAAGTGTTCTGACAGAGGATGGAAAGTCTGAGATTTGAAGACATATTAGCATGATGAATGATGCATTTCAAAAGCTAAGCAGAGTATTAAGAAACAGGAAGATTTCGTTAAAAACAAAGATATCTGTCCTTTTATATAACAACAAATGTTGAACAATCTTTTCAAAGATGAAGGAGGGACTTAAAGAAACCAAAATGTTGTGCCACAGAAAAATGCAGAAGATAACATGGACCAAACATGTTCAACAACAAGATTTTAGAAAGGATGCAAATAGTATGAAAGACATAATTTTTTAAAACCCTCAGGTGGCCTAATAATTATGGCCAGTAGAGTGTGTGTATATATATATATATATTATTCTAAATCCAAAAAGGGTAAGCAAATAGGTAAAATCCCAAAATCTGATCCAAAATCTGATCCTCTATGGGTTATTTAATGCCAAAATGGTAGGATTCTAAGATTTTTTTTAAATGTTCGGTCAAAGTAAGAAGGTTGATTTAGTCAGATTTTGATGAAATTTTTTATTTTTGAAAGTAAAAATGTCTTCTAGTTTTGTATTCAAAAATGTATTGCTGGTAATAATTTTTTTCCTTTCAAAAATGTGTGGTGGTAATATTTTTTCTTCAAAACTTTTGTTGGTAATATTTTTCATTCAAAAATGTATATTTTTCTATAAAAGTTTATTCTTATACTTTCATAGTGCTTTGACCCCAGTTTGGGGGTTAACTATTTACCCATAGCTGAGACCCTAACAGGTGTTACCACCCTGGGTCAGGGTGGACCTGGGAACAACAGCAACTAAAAGGGGGTTCTATGCTCCTCACAACCTCTCAATCAGAGGCCTGGATGCAAATGAAAAGGAAACTGAAGTTTCTGCAACATATAATGAGGAAGGAGGGTTTGGAGAATCTAATGGAATGGATAGAGGAAAATCGAGACATGGGAAAGCATGCTTGATGGGCTTGAGCAAGTAAATGGAAAAGCAGGGTTTTGGAAAGACCTTAACCTGAGAACACTAACAATGGGTATATAATACCCGGCGCAAATGACGCCATTTTAATTACAATTTAATTACATTTTCAGTACCTGATTTTCTTACCTAAATAATGTTTTTCAGTTCCTATTAATTTTAACTCAAAGTACAAAGTTTGAAGTGCCTGAATATAAAATATTTCCAATAAAGATTTATATTTAATTTTCTTTGATATTTTCATATGGGTATGATATGCCCCTGGTTAGTAGCAGTGTAGCTTTAATTGATGGTTAGTGTTCCAGGGTTAAATCAGTAGAACTAAACAGTAGTATTCTTCATATGTAATGAAGGTATTTATCTGATCAAGGCAGGATACGATAAAAAATCATTTCTTTATATAAATGATTATACACAGGCATATGGGCCAAGGACAAAAATTGACAAGTCCCTGTGACCACTGTCATTGACATTACACCAACTATACTTCTTAGTGCAAGGAAGGAAGAAGGCGCATTCTCTAATCTCAAATTAGAAGTGAACAGATACTACACTTTCATCTTATTCAAAAGGTTATTTACCTCAACCTCCCCACTAAGACAGGATGTGACACAATGTAGAGGTGCCCATACAAATGAATATGCACAAAGGCCAAAGACAGAAAACTGCCCAGTCCCTAAGATCCCTGACACTGATATTACACCAACCCCACCCACCTACTGCTATGAGGAAGGTGCTGCTGAGGGGTTGCAATCGCCTAGACTGGGCACCTTCTTTCTTCCATTTAAAATAAGGATGGAACAGATAACAGTTTTAGTGATACAAGTTTTACTAATTAACCCATAGATGGGGCGAGAGGATGTAGATTCATACTATTCCCAAGAGAATTTGTGTGTAAGTGAATATAATGAACCCGACCAGAATTAGAACTTATCTCTGTGATTAACAATTCCAAGCCATTATCCATTACACCACTTGCACATTCAAGCTTACAGCACCTGGTATTCCCAAGAAGTCACCCATTTAAGTACTGACCAGGCTTGACATTGCTTAACTTCAGTGATTGTATGGGAACCAGTGTTTTAGTGTGAAGTGGTCATAAGCCTTTTCTCTGTTTGTAAGATGGGTATTCAGCTCATTGCATTAAACTATTAACTATTAGATTATTATATTAACTGTTGAATTATTGCTTGGCAAGTCTCTCAGATACCAGTTTTAATGATAAAAGGAATTGCTAAAAGTCCATGAGACCAGTGCTGGGCAATGAATAAGTAAAATCCGATGTGGAGAAGCGTATCTACCTGTTCTTCTGAACTTTCTGGCGAGCATCTTACCATCTTGAGAAACAGTCACTTCTGTAACTGTCTCTTGTCCTTCATCTTGCATGATCGTCCGGTGCGTCTCAGTCCCATCATAGTTCTTCACGCACATGGTTAAGGAGGTCTGCGCTGAAACTTGTCGGAAATCAGTTTCCACTTTGTGCAGTAATAGTGGAGAGGAGGAGGGGGAGGAACGTGCCAAATTAATGCTGCCATTTATGGCATTTGGAATGACCTTGCAAAAGAGAGAGAGAGAGAGAGAGAGAAAAAAAGAAAGAGAATAATTTGAAGTCTTTGATTCCCCAACATTGATGTGGGATTATAATAAACAAAAATTAAATTTGCAAAGACAATAATGATAACAACAATAATAATAACCCATACTCCTGGAAATTTCACAATATTCCAATTTGGATTTTTTCAATGAATTAATTCTTACTTTAATGATTGGATGTTTCCTTGCAAGTTTTACGACTACAAATAACTGTGGAAATTCCCTATTGCATTGTTAAGCATTTGAGCATCCTAAAATATTGCAATAGCAATTATAAGTATGTATGCAGGTCATTAGTTCAAGAAGTAAGAGGGTACAAATAAAAAAAATGAAAAATTAACAGTCTTCTATTTCACAGAAGCAGATATTAAATACATGAGAATGTTAGCTCTCTTTATGCCTGCATGATTTCTTTTTGTCACTAAAAGCAAATAGTCTCTGATATGTATTTTCCATAGTCAAAACAGTGTGGTCCATTGTTTATCTAAGGTAATGGCAGAACATAATGCATGTGTTAACTAAATCACTAACATAATAATAATACTAATAATAAAACCCTGATGCTACAGCAGGCAGAGCTTTCATGCCTTCTGATTGGAATTGATTGACAGTATTAACATGCACACAATATATTTTTTCCTCACAACCAAACCAATGTGGTCCATTATTTATCTGAGCTAATGGCAGGACATAATACATATGCTAACTAAATTACTAAGAAAAGAACAAGCAAAATAATAAAAACAATAAAAGTCCTGATGCTACAGCAGGCATAGCTCTCATGCCTTCAGATTGGAATTGATTAGCAGTGTTAATATACACAACTTTTATCTCTATGAATTAAGATGGACTACAGTTAATATCATGTTCAGTATTAGAGGTTTGCGTGTCAGTTTCTTGACCTTAAGCCATTAAAGGTCTACCATGTTCACATTCCATATTACTTCAAATAAAATGTTGAGGAGACTGCCATCAATATTGGAATGGGTGATAAACAGCTACTGAACTCGAGAAACCTATTTTCCTGAAAAATAGTTTCAAGAGAAAGATTTTATAAATTTCAACCAAAAGCAGTACTATCTGATTGGTCAATTAATGGCAAATGTTTCCTTGTAGAGAAACATCTATTATTATCATTACCACTCAATATATAATGGTAAACTGGTTGCTGTGTGGAGACCTCCCCCACCACAAAAAAAAAAAAAAGAAAAAAAAAGCACTTTACCTTTAGATATCTCACTATTAGTTAATTCCCCTTAATAAATCTCCAAGTTTTTGTTCTCTCCACTGAGGTCAGGAATTGAACTCACAACCCTTTGGGGCACTTTTTGAATCAATCATAGCTTAGTCGATAGAAGTGTCGGTTGATTGATTCAAAAAGTGACTTAACCCAAAGAGTTATGAGTTCAATCTCTGGTCTCAGCAAAGCGAACAAAAATGTGGAGAGTTATTGAGAGGAATTAACTAAAACTGAGATATCCAAAGGCATGGCATGTGGAATTAGAACAATCTACCCACTTGACTAAATAAAGGGTTTAGTTTGAAATTCCAACAAACATCACCTGTAGAAGACCGGAGCATACAATGGCCGAAACATTGTGAATGTGACAATGAAGATGAGGACAGGAGTTTGAACAATGTAAACAGTGTAAATAGTTACAAAAACATAAAAAGCGAGAGATAACCTATAGCAATATGAAAAAAAAAATGTTTTAATCAGAAATATCCTCAAATAGTGCCCTTAAGCTTTTGTGCATAAGTATTTTTCTTGTTGCCCTACATCGGAAGAATATTGCTGTTGTGGGTATATTCTTTTGAGGTAATCTGCAGATTTCAATAAGTACATATAATTGTGTCAGTTTCTTTGATTCACAAAACAGAATACCAGCAGCTGGTCCTTTAGCATTACAGTCTTTTGTGCAACTCTGCCCAACATTTTATCCTGTCCCACTTTTTGCAGAACTTGTAAACATCAGAGTGACAAAAGCACCTTACCTTTCTAAATGGGCTTCCATAACATGTATCTCTGTAATGTCGTGTATGGCTTTCGTTTGGTAGTCCTTCAATATCAACAAGGGCAAGCATTCGTGGGGAACTTTGTCGGCTACAAGTTCTATATTCCCGTTCGTTACTAGCATTTTGAGTTCTTTGCACATTGAAAACCCGATGGATGTCATCAAAACCCCGTGCCATTATTCCAGTTTTTGTGTGCGCAAGGTCAAAAGTATGACCAAGTTCGTGTAAAGATGCACCCAATCCTGTTGCATAGTTGGCCCAATAGTATTCACTGCAAGCAAAAAAAAAGGACAATAAACGTTATTGGTTTGCTCAAAAAGTTTAGTGATGTTTTATCTTTGTACTGCAGAAAAAAATACAAACAACCAAAAAGTTTTGTCAAAAGGACGGTTATTCCCTTGACACTGCTATTACTGTATACACTTTTGACTCCCTCAGCAATGCTTTAAGAAGCGATGAGTAGAATTTTAATAAAACCTGAACATATCAAAGAGAATTTACAGATTTCCCTTTATTCTTGAGATTGGACAACAAGGATATCAGATGCTATTTATTTATTCAGTCAGTCAATTACCATACATGATACTTGCTTGAGTAATCATGTCTCTTTTGATCCATGATTGACTAGGCAGAAGATTTTCCCACAGTTTTCCAATTCTTTCTGCGGTAGACTGGTTGTTAACTAAGGCTATAGAACCCAGTCTGTCCTGCTATTTAACCCATAGCTGGAAAGAGAAGAGATGGATTAATACCTTTCCCAAGGGTATTTGTGCATAAGTGAATGCAACGAAGTCAAATTTAATTCAAACTCAGCTCTCAGATTTCTCGTTCAATATATTCATCACGCTACAATGAATATATTGCTTATCTACAAGAATAATTTTATTTTTTCTAGTTTATAAAAATATGTGAACATACTAGATTATTTTTAATTTAACATTTTATAAAGGAATAAATATGAAAATAATTATTTTTTATTCATAAATTTATAGAAATATCTCTGAAGAAAGAAAATTTAAATAAATACTTAACGACATAACTGTAATTATAAATTTTGAAAAAATGAATGTTCCATGCATTTCTTTCATTCACTCTTGCCACAAGAATTTCCTAAAATAGTTTGAGAGCACCTCTTCTTGTGAACCAAACATGCCTTTGATTTTACAGGAGATGGGGCACGGTCAATCATGACTATTCACAAATTTTGGTCTTTTCTGGCTCCAAGTAATTTTGACACATTACTATCCCTCTTCGTCCCAGCTCTGTTATCCATTCGCACAACCTCATTAAGTAGATTATGCACTGTTTCTTTTCCCTTAAATATGCCTTGTGAGTGTTAAAATTTCTAAACTTTCTTTCTAAACCTCATCATGTGTCACAGAAATTTTAAATCTCTGTTTATAAGTATGTCTGTTTAGATTCCAAATTTGGTTAAATCTATTAATTATAATTTTTAGAATAAGCCTTCAATATGTTTTCTGAGTGTTTAATTTTCTGATGCCTTTATAAGGTGAGTAGCCTTAAAGAACTTTTCAAAAATAAAAAAAACATTTTGACCTACTTGAGGAAAATTAAATTATACACCAAAATTTAACCCAACTTCACCTATAGATGAACTATACAACCAGTTTTCAACTATACTTCATGAATTATAAAACTTAAAACTTCCCAAAATATGATTGAATCAGCATTAAATGACCCAAGAGGCTTTGATATGCTGGTAAAACAAACAGAAATCTTAGCTGCTTCATTTTGATTTAAGTGTCTATTTAGTTTCTAATCTGACCATGGTGTTCTGTACTACAGTTGAAAGTCATTTTCCTGGAGGTTAGCATCAGCCATGTTGATGGAAGACAGAGAGGGGTCTCTATAATGATTAATGGAGAGATGTTTAGTTTTGAAGGCATTAAAATTAACAAGCCATCTTTTGCCCTAGTTAACAACTGACTTTAGGTCATTTTGGACATGTATAAATTTTAGTTTTTTTTTCCATAAATAATAATTTAATTAAACATTTTTTTAAGTTTGTAACCACTCTATGGATTTATCTGAGTAATAATTTTCAATAAAAAAGCATTTTTATTTCGTGTGAAACTAATTAACAGATGTTCTAATAATATGTCCGTCATAATTTGAATCTGTTTAATTTGTTCATTTTTCCAAATCTTAATTTATATGAATTCTTAAACTTTTCCTTTACAAACACTGTAAATTAACTGGAATTAGGGGATTAGCATAAATACAGTTATATAAATAAAGTAGGTGGTAAAAAGATAAGATTAGGATTGAGACTTAACAGATAAATTTAAGTCAAAGATCCTGTCATAAATATCAAACACCATCCCAAACCAAAAATTCAATTTTACCATATACACAATAAGAGTAAAAAAAAATATAAAAGTATTTCAGAGGCTTTATTTTTCAATTTTCTAATGCTGTAATTGGATAGTACTTATTTTTTTTATGCCCGCAACAGTTTATAAATATAGCATAACATAAAAAATTACCAATAAACAAAAACAACTTCCAGAAAGCCCCAGAATGTCATAGCACTACTATGACATTTAGAAATTTCATGACATTTTAAAAATATAACCTAGATTAAACACTTCTTCATTATTTTTGAACAAAAAATTAATTATGAAATCAATTATTTTACAAAAAGTCATAATATATATATATATATATATATATATATATCTCCGAGTGAATACAGAACAAAGAAAGAAGTCTTACAACGTCCAAAACATTAATAAACAGTGCTCAATATATAATATATAGAGGTGTGAATATTTATTATAAATTATATTTTAGAACATGTACATAATTATTCTATATCCCTTGTTCCCTGTTTAGGATGTGGTTTCCGGCTTTCTCTTTTCCAATCTTTTCACTATTACGTAGCCCCTTGCACATCAGTGGTATTACTGCCTTGCTCGGGGTGATACGATTAAAAAAAAAAAAAAAAAAAATCTGCTACATTACTTTACACATCACCTGATGAGACATTGAAGTTTCAATGTCGAAACGAATGTACCTTTGTAGCGGATATATATATAGAATAATTATGTACATGTTCTAAAATATAATTTATAATATATATATATATATATATATATATATATATATATATATAATTTTATTTGTTTGAACAATATTTTTAATCAATGGTCATATTCGAGTAGATATTCTGTTTTTAATAAAACAGTATATTTAAACAGCCTAATTATTCGAGAAATATATGTGACAAAAATGTGTCATTCAGCAAGATTCGAATCTGTGACCCTTGACAACTTTTTGACAAAAAAAAAAATATCCGCTACATTACTTTACATATTTTCCAAATCTTAATTTATATGAATTCTTAAACGTTTCCTTTACAAACACTGTAAATTAACTGGAATTAGGGGATTAGCATAAATACAGTTATATAAATAAAGTAGGTGGTAAAAAGATAAGATTAGGATTAAGACTTAACAGATAAATTTAAGTCAAAGATCCTGTCATAAATATCAAACACCATATATTCATTAAAATGAAATTTTAATGAAAATTCACATATTATGTGACGGTTTAAAGTAAATTTTCTTCATATCATTTCTTAATCATATTCTTTCTGATCATTTGTGGATTAATGCATATTCATTTTCAAAAGTTTCCCCCCCCAAAAAGGCAATATAAGCCTCTAAGATGTTAGAGGGTTACAAAGTGAGAGAGAATATAAAAAAAAGAAAATATTAACTTTAAGAGAGAGAGAACAATAAAAGAATAGGAATTAAAATAGAAGATAATGATTGACATTGCTTTTAAATTTTGGAGGAACAAAGCTGACTGAAAAGCAAGAAGCTGGAAGAGAGTTCTACAAGCAAAGTGTTAGAGAAACCGTTAGCATAGAACTTATGGTTACATCTAGCCATTTCAACTCAAAGATGATAAGACCTTGCCAATAATCTAGAAGTAGACTTCAATTCATACAGTTAGGTAACAGAGAAAAATTTATGAAAACAATTGCCATGAAAATATTCATAGAGATGGCACAAGGAAAGTAGATATTGATGGCGGGAAAGTAACGGATACAAAGCATATATATTGTGAAGAATAGTTGAGCGAGAGACCAACAACACTCTTTGCAATACCAAAGATGAACTGAAGGCAAGGATTATGGCAACATTCACCAACTTAAACAAGGAGACTATCCAGAAGAGTTGCAGCAGATGCAGAAGCCATCTTGAGGCTGTGGTTGAAGCCAATGGTGATTTTATTAAATAAAATTATATTCTGTAGTATTTCAAGATATTTTTTTATCTAATTTTGATCAATATATCTGTTAAAATGAGATGTCAGTGTTACTTTCATTTTTGTGTAATTTAGACAACAATTCATCCATTGTGCCTTGTAGTTTTCACAATTTTTATAAGCCTTTTATTTTGCACATGAAATAGTTAAAGTACTTGTGTTAATATATATATAGTTTATAATAATAAACATAAGATCAAATAGACGCCTAAAGTCAGGGAAATTGTTTTTTTTCAGAGGTCATGCCATCTTAGACGGTTAAAATAACTTCAAACGAATACTACCCATATTTGGAACTGGACTCTATCTCTTTCTTCACTATTCCCTCCCGTTCCTTCCTCCTTCCCCTTACATTTATTGTCATTTATTTATTTGTTTATAATGTTATGTTTATTATTATTATTTCCATTATGTTCCCTCTTCATTTTAAGAAAACATTCATTCTGGCAGAAATTTTATGCCAGATGGAGGAAATATTGTAAAAGAGTCTGATTATATGAGCTAATTAAGCTCATTGAAATGAACTATAGTCTATAACTAATATGACGTCTTGAGTTTTCCTTTATAAATTTCATATCGCTCTGGTTAACACCCATCAAGCTCTCTATATGGATTTACCTATTAATAATTTATATTAAGGAAATCTTGTTGGATTATCCTCACCGTTTACGGACTGACAACTATATATATATATATATATATGTGTGTGTGTTAATTAACTTGTATCACAAAACAAAAAAATAAGTAAATAAAATTTTTACAATCTAAAAATATTTCTGGCTTCAAATAGCCTGAAATGGTTTGACAAGCTGTAGAAAATGAATCAATCAAATCATAAAAATCAAACTTATAAACTTGAGGCAAATGGAAACTTACCGATATGCACTATCATCCATCAGTTTTTTTCGATCAATTTTCCTACAGTCTGTAAATCGACAGAGAACTTGACTCAGGTCTTCTGCCCATGTATGAAGATTCCCACTACCAAATAATGCCAAGCCACCACCGCCTGAAAAATTCAATATGAATTTAATGTAAATCAAGCAAAAATGCTTTTGAGATACATATTTACTCTTTGTTTTATATATATATATATATATATATATATATATATATATATATATATATATGTATGTGGGTGTGTGTGTGTGTGTGTGTATGTATGTATTTTCCATTTGTAAACAAGTTATTACGAGTTATTAATATTCAAAAGTTCTAAAATATAATATTCAAAAGTTCTACAATATAATTGTATTGAACATTTTTTAATACAAATGTGCACTGGTTCAATCTTATTATGACCAGAAATTAAGTAATTAAACAATCAATATATATATTTGGGTTATGGCATTTTTACAATAATATGTTCCTGTGTCATTCAATGAACTTGAAAAGTAATGAAAAAGGCCTGAATTAGTTTTAGTTTTTGAAAAAGACCATCCCAAACCAAAAATTCAATTTTACCATATACACAATAAGAGTAAAAAAAAATATAAAAGTATTTCAGAGGCTTTATTTTTAAATTTTCTAATGCTGTAATTGGATAGTACTTATTTTTTTTATGCACGCAACAGTTTATAAATATAGCATAACATAAAAAATTACAAATAAACAAAAACAACTTCCAGAAAGCCCCAGAATGTCATAGCACTACTATGACATTTAGAAATTTCATGACATTTTAAAAATATAACCTAGATTAAACACTTCTTCATTATTTTTTAACAAAAAATTAATTATGAAATCAATTATTTCACAAAAAGTCATAATATATATATCTCCGAGTGAATACAGAACAAAGAAAGAAGTCTTACAACGTCCAAAACATTAATTTAAAACAGTGCTCAATATATAATATATAGAGGTGTGAATATTTTTTATAAATTATATTTTAGAACATGTACATAATTATTCTATATCCCTTGTTCCCTGTTTAGGATGTGGTTTCCGGCTTTCTCTTTTCCAATCTTTTCACTATTACGTAGCCCCTTGCACATCAGTGGTATTACCGCCTTGCTCATGTTGATACGATTAAAAAAAAAAAAAAAAAAAAAAAAAAAAAAATATCCGCTACATTACTTTACACATCATCTGATGAGACATTGAAGTTTCAATGTCGAAACGAATGTACCTTTGTAGCTGATATAGAATAATTATGTACATGTTCTAAAATATAATTTATAATATATATAATTTTATTTGTTTGAACATTATTTTTAATCAATAGTCATATTTGAGTAGATATTCTGTTTTTAATTAAACAGCCTAATTATTCGAGAAATATATGTGACAAAAATGTGTCATTCAGCAAGATTCGAATCTGTGACCCTTGACAACTTAGGAGAAGCCACCAATTGATCTTAGATCACTCAATCAGGAAGGATTCCACAGTTAAATCAAGCCTTATATACACAATTTTTGATTTTTTGTAAATAACCATCTCTGTTCTGAAATGTATCATAAAGTAAATGTGACAGAAAGTTCCGGAGAATGGAATTAACAACTAACATATTTATTTGTTTGAACATCATTTTTGATCAATACTCATACCTGAGTAGATATTCTGTTTTTACACTATTTACATTATTCAAAATATTGTTCTCATTTTGGTTGCTATTTGTACACTTCAGGAGCTAGGAATTTCGAACCAAACTCTTTATTATAATCACTGGGATTTATCATTCTCATTTCTGGTACAAAGCCTCTTGGTAGTCATGAGTTACTTCCCACTAACAGTTATTGATATCAAACTCACAACTCTTTGGGTCAAGTCACTGAAACTGACCAACGTCTAGGCTATGTGTCCTTAAGAACAACAACTGAATGTCTGGGATTTTTATAAACCTAATGTTCAGTAACAATTTTTTACCAGAATTCATATTGCAATTTTTGATGTTAATGGTTTTCTCTAATATTTTTTACCAGAATTCCTATTGCAATTTTTGATGTTAATGGTTTTCTCTAATATTTTTTACCAGAATTCCTATTGCAATTTTTGGTTTGAAATTCCTAGCACCTGAAGAAGGCTGGAGTGTACAACAGCTAAAACATCGTAAAAATGGCAACCAAGATGAGGTAGTCTGAATAATGTAAATAGTGTAAATACTACCTCATCTCAAAAATATAGACAAATTCTGTTTTTAATTAAACAATTAAAAACAGAATATATATATATATATATATATATATATATATACTTTCCATTTCTAAATGAATTTTTTAAAAAAAATGCTCACATAATAGTGGTTTTTTGAACACTCACGTGGCAGGGAATTTTTGAATGCGCAATTTTTAAAATTACAAGAAATTATAACGTTTTCATCCATGGTTGTATGAACCTAATAAGTATTTTTTAGTATGGTTGCACTTAGTCATAATTTCCGTTCTTTCATTCAATAGTTCAGTTTTGTTTGGGAATAGCATATATATATATATATATATATATATTATCCTAAGTTTGAAGCATGGCTGAGCTTCTTGCACAATGCAATCATCAGGTGCATATTATGAACTGATGATTGCCTATTGCATGAAACTGAGTGGTGCTTTAGATGTAAGATAATATGTATATTAATATGCAATTAATAGTTCTGTTATATTACATTGAGCACTGTTCTATTAACACCTGATGAATATTTATATATTGGTGTGTACCTGTGCGTGTCCACATATGTATACATATTTACATCCATAACTATATATTACGAATAAGAACATCATAATGATATCCTCACAAGACATCGAAGTTGGCATAATCTGCTCTATTAAAGAAATAAACTATCAACACTATCTACACCCAAACATTGAACACTTTACGATAAAATACCTGCTTGCTAAAATACATTTTATCAGTTTTAACTGCTGAAAAATACAAACCTTGGTGCTAAATACTATCACAATTAAACACAATATATATATATATATATTGATTGTTTAATTACTTAGTTTTTGCACATTTGTATTAAAAAGTGTTCAATACAATTATATTGTAGGACTTTTGAATATTTTCCATTTGTAAATGAGTTATTATGTGACCCAGGTTTCTACCATGAGTGGTAGAATTTCATAATTTCCATCATAATGTCTTAGACATAATGTGGAGTATAGTAAAAACAGCCAAACCTTACAATGGTAACAAAATATGTAGACTGTGCAATGAAGAAAAGTTAGAGATTATGTTATTCCCAAACAAAAATTAACTATTGACTGAAAGAATGGAAATTATGACTAAGTGTAACTATACTAAAAAATACCTATTAGGTTCATACAACCATCGATGAAAACGTTATAATTCCTTGTAGTTTTAAAAATTGTGCATTCAAAAATTCCCTGCCATGTGAGCGTTCAAAAACATCACCATTATGTGAGTGTTCTTAACAAGAAAACGGTAAACAGTAAAATCAGCTATTGAAAATGGCCTGAAGACAAAAAGTGATCACCTACATCCTGAAAGGACACAACCCATAAAGAAGAAAGAAATGTAGGTGCTTCTTGCACCTTGAGAATAATAGATGAAATATTGTAAACATCATGCATGGTGCCAAACCTGTTCAGAAATAACTAAACTATCAACCGTATAGCAACTACCCTCTCAGATCAAGGATTAAAAATGGCTTCAAGTGAATGAAGCTTGTAGATCTTAGTGAGAACCATCTTTTTTCAAACCTTGTGGACTGGCATCACAGAATTACAAACAAAAAACTGTACTAAATAACAGAAACCATATCACTAGCAGACTTTTACAAAAAGCAGCGGCTAAAATAGACAGCACATGTAACTCAAAGAGAAAATAATGGCATAAGATGTTGACACTCCGCACTACGTCAAACAAATGTTTAAGAAGGAAGCATCTATACTGGAAAGAATGATAACAGGTACTAAATGTAAAATCTATTTTCCTATTTTTTTTTAATAGAAAGATTTTATAAATTTCAACTGAATGTATCAATGGCTGTTGAATCAATCAATACAAAATGTTCCCTTATAAGAAAACATTTAATGTTACCATTACCTGCACATAGATTTATATTAATGTAGTTGATATGCAGGTTGTGTGTGTATATGGTAGATTCATATGGTATATGGTAGATTCATATGGTATATGGTAGATTCCCTTATTTTGAATGATAAATGAGGGTCAACAATGGATGGTGTCCTTTGTTTTATATTTATGCATACTTTTTGTAATAGTGAAGAAAATCTGATAAGGGGAAAAACATTTCATTTGTGCTTTCTTTAGCCCATCCTTGCTGTAGGTGACAAAGCCTCAGTGACAGATGAAATTTGTTGAAGCAGGATTTTGATGGTGTCTCTGCTTTAGAGCTTGACAAAGCTGATCACAGTGCTTCAGTCTATTGTCTTCAGAACCCTTTAACTTGATGAAGCATTTCTGACACCACTCCTCTTAGTTTGATTCTTGAACTTCCCAGGTTTTCAGATCAAAATTGAGATGTTTCAGTTTGTCTTTGTAGCAAAACCTGCACTAAGATTTGTTTAAAGTGTTCAGTTGCTTGTGTGACACACAGCACACTCTCCATCAAAACAACGTAGCATATAAAGGTAACCTTTCAACCTTCAAGGTCAAAAAAGCCATCAAACAGCTCTTGAATGGAAAAGAGCCCCCATCAAAGATGGAATTCTGGCTGAAATATACTTGTGAATTTTTTAAATTTGTAAGGGAAAGGGAAGAGGTGTCACAGCAGTAAAATTGTCCATTTGTATAAGTACAAAGGGAACCGGTGTGAGTGTGACAACCATAGAGGAAGATCTCTTTCAGTTGCTGGCAAAATTATTGCTCATATCAACTTGAATAGGATTAATGTATGTGTATGTATGTGTATATATATATATATATAAAAATGTATAATATTTATTTGTTTTAATATCTTTTTATTGGTTACTCATATTTGATTTACACTGATTTATATGTAATATTTATTTACATTTCTTCCTGAAAAATTTCTTGATTATTCAGGCCAGTAGATGTAAATAATTATACTGTTTAATAATAAAAAACCAAGCATCTACTCAAATATGAATTAAAAAATGTTTAAAAAAAAATTAAAAATATGATGGATTTAATCCATTTTTGTAATGGGTTTCATAAATATATATATGTATATATATATATATATATATATATATATGGGATTGCTGTGGAGAAGTTTGTCACTTAACTGAGCAGAGTCATGTCGACTTGGAAGATTTGTGAAGTTACCACTATAATGTCATCATTCCTTGGGGCTTTTTTGATCTGAAAATTATATTGAAAAAAAGCTCTGAAGAGTGAGGACAGTCATGCCTTCATAAAACTTTGATGTCAGCATTACTCTGCTCAGTCAAGTGACAAACTTCTCCACATCAATAGTATTAACTCTCTATCTCAATATTAAGCACTTTACAACAAAAAATCTGATTACCAAAATATCTTATCAGTAAACCACTTAAAAAAGCAGCAATCTCGGCACTAAGCATCATTACAACTCAACACACACACACACACACACACACATATATATATATATATTTTTCATTTGTAAACGAGTTATTACACGACCTAGGTTTCTACCATGAGTGGTGTCTTCAGGCAATTTCAAAAGGTGATTTTACTGTTTACCTTTTTTTTTCTTTTTTTTTTTTAAAGAACGCTCACATAATGGTGATTTTTTTGAACGCTCACATGGCAGGGAATTTTTGAATGCACAATTTTTAAAACTACAAGAAATTATAGCGTTTTCATCCATGGTTGTATGAACCTAATAGGTATTTTTTAGTATAGTTACACTTAGTCATAATTTCCATTCTTTCAGTCAATAGTTAATTTTGATTTTAATTTGCCCCTATCCCTTGTCAATCTTAACACTTTTTCTCTTGGTATCACTCCCAAACCTTTCTCTGACATCCACTTGCACAAGCCCAAGTATGTCACTTGATGCTTTCCCCTGTCTCTCTATCTTTCCTGTGAATATGAAGCCCCACTTCAGCTAAAGTATTACCTTAATTGAATTCCTTAAAACATTCCATAAAATTTTGTATTAATTATTGTTCTTGTAAAATCTTGTATTAATTGATAAGCTTCTAAAACAATCTAGTAGTATAAGTGTCTAGGTACAACACATTGATGTCTACGATAAGCATGAAAATAAGCATGAATCTGAGAGTCACTAAATAGTGTTGATTCCTATGTAATCTTGCCTTCATAAATCAACTAAATTTGAAACTTTATATATATATATATATATATATATATTGTCATCCGCAGACAGATCTGTTTCGCCGTATCACAGCTCATCAGTATGGTTAGACTCCGATTGCTTTTTTACCCAGGATTGAAACCTGACCGAAATGGCGTCAGTCAGCAACTCTATGGGCTATGGGCGTTCGGTGTTATATATATAACATATTGTTAAATATAACGAACAATGAATGTCTATTATACTTAATCATGAGCTGTTCTAAACATCATATTTTGGTCACCGAATAGTAGTTCTATGTTATTGTCACATATATATTATCTTTGATGGTGGATGTCTTTATGTTAACATCCCTGTAACCTCTCTGAAGATGGCTCATGTGAGCTGAAAGCTTAGAACCAGCATAATAAAGCAATATCCAAATGTCGGACAATTTTTATCTTTATTTCCACTAGAAATTAAATCCAAAATATGTTTAGAACAGCTCATAAGCAAATATATTAGACATTCATTGTCTGATATATTTAACAATATATGTTTTGATGATAATCTGCAGCCTCAATAGGCTATATATATATATCTAAACTTATTTATAAATGGAACTTTGTGTGTGTGTGTGTGTGTGTGTGTGTGTGTGTCCGTTACCTATAGACTCCGAAATGGCTGAACCGATTTTCTTGAAAATTTACACAGTTGTACTATAAGCGTCTTCGAGTGTTCTTAGCTAGGTTTTAATGTCAAGGTACCCCCGCTAAATATAAAAAATCGATAATCAAAAAATTCAGGTTATAAAAGGAGTGGCCCGATTTTAATCAAATATGATACACTCATAGACAAAAACATAAGAAATGATATTCAGAAGTTTCAAGGTTGCAGTTTTTACAATAGTGCAGAAATTCGATAATATATAAAAGGCAAGATGTTTATGTGTGTGTGTTTATCTGTCAGTATGTCCTTTATACAAATCCACAATTTCTTTCCGATTCTCACCAAACTTCACACAAATATTCTTTAGGCTGTGTCTGATCTCCAGGACCATAGATTAGTTTTAAAACTTTCATTACACCCGAGCAACCCCAGGCTATACTGCTAGTATATATATATCAAATATGGATTGCAATCTGATAGAATGGAATTTGTTTTTAATAAATTTACCCCAAGTAAGGTGATAATGCCTCTAAGATGCAAGGAGCTACTCACAGTATAAGAGACTTACGAAATAATCAGAAAACCCAATCCTCAACAGGAAACAAGGAACAAAATCTCTACTCTTGTTCAAAAGATAGATAAGGCTCTATAAACTTTTCCTACATAGATTTATAAATATTTCCTATTTGTTCCTTATCCTAATCATATATTATATATATATATTTCATATATAACTAAAAATATATCTGTAAACGGACAGTATGAATAAATTTATCTTAGCCAATGTTTTTCCTCCTCTGATAGACTTTATCAAAGCAAATGTAAGGGTTTTTATCTTGCAACAACCGTGTTTATAGTCAGTCAGTTAAGTGCCATATGTGAAACACGCTTGGGTGATCATGTCTCAAACGAGACATGACTGACTGGGCAGAAGATTATCCTGCAGTAGATTGCCATTGCTTTCTGTGGTAGACTGGTTGCCAGCCAAGGCTATAGAACCCAATCTGTCCTGTTATTTAACCCATAACTGGAAGAAAGAGACGGATTAATACCTTTCCCAAGGGTATTTGCGTGTAAGTGAATTCAATGAATTCAACTGGAATTCAAACTCGGCTCCTCGATTTGTCGTTCCGATGAGATATCCACTGCACCACAATGCACATCTTCATGTTTATAGAAAAAGTAAAAATTTTCTCTTACTGTTCTCTAACCTCGTTAATGTTTTTCCTTTTTTCTTTTTCATTCTCTAACCCCTTGTGTCTTTGTGGCTTTATTCCATTACTTGGTGCGAAATAAAAAAAAAGCATACTATTTTAAATGAACAAATAATTTCGATTTGAATTTTGACCATCTTGTATTAATGAAGTGAGTTGTACTGAACTAGTTTATATTAACAGCAGAGAAGTTCACTCAGGAGGATAAAAACAAATGAAAATAACCATTTCCACCATTTTAGGTAGAGAGAGATCAATATTTGTAGATAATTCTTGCTGTAATCTAACATCAATTGATTAGCGGGTAAAGAGAGCACTGTTAATCATACACAAACCCTCATTAGCTGAACAATTTCTCTCGCAGTGCCAAATACAAGACTTTGCCAACAGGCCTGAATCTCAAAGTATTTACCACTTTATTAAAAGCTTCACGATAGTGATTAAACATAACTTAGTCTGACACAAGGTCACAAATCAAGATCCAATTTATTACATTAACAAATCATCAAGCTGAAATATGACAAAAATAGTTGACAAAAAAAGAATTTCTAGGATGAGGGTCTATCATTGTGTGCATTATTGTGTGTTGTGGTGCAGTGGATATCAGCTCAGAATGAGAAACTGAAGAACTGAGTTCAAATTCCAGTCAAATTCATTTCATTCACTTATGTGCAAATACCTTTAGGAAATGTATTAATCCACCTCTTCTTCCTCCAACTATGGGCTGAATAGCAGGAAAGATTGGGTTCTATATCCTTGGTTGGCAACCAGTCTATCGCAGAAAGTAATGTCAACCTACTGCAGGAAAATTTGCCTCATCAGTCGTGTCTCAAGAGAGACATGATTACACAAGCATGTATCACATTGGCAGTTAACTGACTGACATTATTTACTCGGATTTCATCTTTTTTGTTATTGTTTTGGCTGTTGTACCCTCTGCCCTTCTTGAGGTGCTTGTCAATCCAGATAACCTTCAGGGAATTACAAACTGAACACGTCATTTAATCTAAGGTGGTAGATTTTTCCTATATCTGCTGACAATGTCTAAGAATATCTCATCTTGTTCTTAATTAGGAATCTCCTGCAACTCTTCCAGATGGTCTCCTTGTTTAAGTTGGTGAATGCTTCCAAATTCCTTACCTTTAGGTCATCTTTGGTATAACAAGGAGTTCTGTTGGTCTTTTAATCAAGTGTGCCTCACAAATAATAATCAAAAAGGGTTACAGTCTGGGGAGTTAGGTGGCCAGATACAAGAGGTGATGTGGTAGCAGAAATTTTCTGACAGCCATGATTGAATTTCCCTGCTTGTATAGCCTCATTAGGGAACTTACCCACTGCAGAGGTGCAGTCGGTATATTCTGAAACCCTGCTGACAGTGCAGGATGTTATGGTAGAAAAGTTATAAAATTTTAGAGACACTTTTTCAAGTTTCTGACAAAAAAACCACTTTGTTTTATAGCTTTCATCGACATTTAGATTAGTTGTGTAGTTTCGATCATTTCCAGCTTATGAGTTTTTTTTGTTTTTTACTACCTTCTTACACTCCTCCTTCTCAACCTTAATGCAATCTTCATTTACTCCGAGTGCTCTGCTTTCAGGCACTCTTCACCAGCATCCATTACATCGTTCTGCATGAATCATTCACTTCAAGTAATTTGTCGCAACAACTTTGAAAGCAGCCATTATTCTCAAGCCATAAATGAAACAATAAACCATAGGAGAAAATGTTTTTGCCATCAGAAAGAGTTAGAGATTAGAGTTTGCTTGCTTTATGTATTCCTTTTAATGGCCAACTTTCAAGCAAACAGAACAAGAACACGACTTAATTCCTTGTCACTTGATAATAAGAAGAGAATAGTGTGGCGTTACATTACCATTCATATACAGTAGGTCTCCACTTATTAGCAATTATGCTTTTTGCCATTTCACTTAACCACAGTTAGTACTAAAAACAAACAATTCATAAGTTTATTAATGCTCACATTCCCAGTTTGGAATGGTATGTATTCATGGGTTTTATCTGCTATTGAAATCTGAGACATTTACTGAACTATTTTGGGGATGGTATGCATTCATGGGTTATGTCTACTATTGCAATTTGGGACAATGTTTGACTTATTTTAGGGATGGTATGTATTCATGGGTTTTATCTGCTATTGAAATCTGAGACATTTACTGAACTATTTTGGGGATGGTATGCATTCATGGATTATATCTGCTTTTGCAATCTGAGACATATTTTAGGGATGGTATACATTCATGGGTTTTATCTGCTATTGAAATTTGGGACATTTACTGACCTATTTTGGGGATGGTATGCATTCATGGGTTTTATCTGCTATTGAAATTTGGGACATTTACTGACCTATTTTGGGGATGGTATGCATTCATGGGTTATGTCTACTATTGCAATTTGGGACAATTTTTGACTTATTTTGGGGATGGTATGTATTCATGGGTTTTATCTGCTATTGCAATCTGAGACACATACTCACCTATTTTGGGGATGATATGCATTCATGGGTAATATCTACAATTGCAGTTATTAATTGTAAAATCATGTATCAATTATAAATTCTTAAAATTTTAAAATATTTTCTGGTTTTAAATACCCTGGAAATTGTTGATAATCCTTAATAAACAAATCAATAAAAAAAAAAACCCTTTTTCTCACCCTCATTCTTTCTATGCCTCACTGTTTTTCTATCTCAAATTCTTTTTGCATCTTTTATCACAGTTCCTTTTTTTCTTTCTTTGTCTCTCTCATTCTCTCATACCCCCTAATTTACCTTCACTTTCTTGCAAAAATCAAAACAAAAAAAATAACAATTTAATATTATCTTTCTTTCTAAGTGTCATATCCTTTCAGAATCCAAGTGGTCATGATTCTCCACAAGTTTCTTTTCCTTAATATCTGTGAATTACCATGACTTCATGGCAAAATGTTTCCTGTTTCTTTCATGGCAAAGTGTGTTTCCTGTTTCTTTCATGGCAAAGTGTGTTTCCTGTTTCTTTCATGGCAAAGTGTGTTTCCTGTTTCTTTCATGGCAAAGTGTGTTTCCTGTTTCTTTCATGGCAAAGTGTGTTTCCTGTTTCTTTCATGGCAAAGTGTGTTTCCTGTTTCTTTCATGGCAAAGTGTGTTTCCTGTTTCTTTTTTTTTTTTTTTTTTTTTTTTTTTTTAATCATTTCACCCCGAGCAAGGCAGAAACTCCACTGATGTGCAGGGGGTTACAAAAATGTAGAAAGATTAATTAGAAAAGAGTGAGGAGTACAAGCTAGTTAGAAAGGAACAATAGAAAGCTGAGAAAGCAGGTGCAATGACAGATACATGGGCGGAGAGAAAGTGAAGATTATACATGGGAGGGGAGAGAGCTAGAGTCCAGTGGTTAGTAGGTGAGTATTAACTTTGCTTTTAAATTTCTGGAGGTCGTAGCCGTCAGGAAAGCAAGAATACGGGAGTGAGTTCCACAGGCGGGAAGTGCGAGAGAAGAAGCTGCAGGAGTAGAATTGTCGTCTGCATTTGGCTAACCTGACTGTGAATGGGTTTTTTTTTTTTTAATCATCTCACCCCAAGCAAGGCATTCCACTGCCACTATTGCGCATTGGGCTACATAGGGGAAGGTAAAGAGAAGGAGTGGATAGACATAGGGAATGTCAGGAGAAAGATGATAGATGAGTAAGGATAGCGAGGATGAGTGTCGGGCAGATGGGAAGAGTGCTTGATAGAATGGGAGCAGGTTAGTGTGTTAGGAGGTGTCTATTGACCTTACATTTAAACTCCTGGAGATTGTAGCCGTCGGGGAAGCAATCGTTTGGAAGAGAATTCCACAGTCGGGAAGTGCGAGGAAAGAAACTGTTGGAGTAGAAGTTACGGCTGCATTTTATCGGTTTCACTGTAAAAGGGTGGGATCTAGTTGCTAATCTAGTATCTCGTGCAAATTCGTATTTAGGGGGCACCAGTGATCTAAGTTCATCGGAGCAGAAGCCGTGAAAGTATTTATAGAAGAGACACAGGGAAGCCACGTCTCGCCGGTGGGAGAGAGACTGCAGGCGGTCTGCCAAGTCGGTATCTATCACATTACAGACCCTCCTCTGAACCTTATCGAGAAGCCCGAGGAGAACAGCAGGGGCACCCGACCAGATATGGCAGCAGTATTCAATGCACGGGCGGATGGTAGATTTGTAAATGTGCAGGATAGATTTAGACGGAAAAAACTTCCGGGCCCTACACAGAGAACCGACTTTCATAGCAGCGGATTTAGCAATGGATTCGATATAGTCATTCCATTTGAGGTCCGCTGAAAGTGTGAGACCAAGGAGGCGTAGTGTTTTACTCTCTGGGAGGCAAGCCTGGTCCATGCTAATGGGAGGTAGGTGAGATTGTCGATGATGGTTAATTGACAGTAGCTTCGTTTTAGAAGCATTAAAATTTACTAGCCATTTCTTACCCCAGTCCAATATGGATTAGAGGTCTTTTTCAATCTCGGCTGCGAGTTTAGCTTTGACGCCTACACCAGATTTTTGTTGGAGGCGAGAGTAAACTGTGGTGTCATCGGCGTACAAACCTATTTGGGTTCTTATGGAATCAGGGAGATCATTAATATATATCAGGAAGAGTGTAGGACCTAAGATGGAGCCTTGGGGGACACCTGCGTTTGTATGGTAGTTCTGAGAGGCATGTCCGTTTAATACCACTTTCATTGTGCGGTTAGAGAGGAATGACTGGATTAGTTCAAACAAATGTCCAGTTATACCATAGCTCCGCAGTTTACATAGAAGGCCAGCATGCCAAACTCTGTCGAACGCCTTAGATATATCCAATGCAACGGTTCGAGCTTCGCCATTCCTGTCGAGTGCCTGGTATATGTACTCGGTGATGGTCGTTAGCATATCAGCAGTAGACCTGGTGAAGCGGAAACCATATTGCTTGTCCGAGAGGAGCCTGTGTGCTTTCATGGCAAAGTGTGTTTCCTGTTTCTTTCATGGCAAAGTGCATTTCCTGTTTCTTTCATGGCAAAGTGTGTTTCCTGTTTCTTTCATGGCAAAGTACATCATTTCCTGTTTCTTTCATGGCAAAGAGTGTTTCCTGTTTCTTTTCTGTGTTATTTTAATGCAGAGATTGTCCTTCTCAGAGACTTATTACCAACCAAGGCTAGAGAACCCAGTCTAGACTGTTGAGAAAAAAAATAGATTAAAGTATTTTCTAAAAGTATTAGGATGAAATAAACACAAATTGTTTCAGCCAGGGTTTAAACACTACTTGCTGTTACTGTTTTTGGTTAACTATTAAATCCTCCTCACCTTTATCGATGTACTATGTCCTGAAAGGTGACCAGGGCTTTCTACATCTCCCTATCCCTAGTGGTTCTTAGCAAGCTTTCTCTTGTTACTCCACCCAAACCTCACTGCCATCCACTAGCTCAGGCTCGTCAAGTATGTTACACACTGCTTTCCCTTGTTTCTCTTTCCTTCTATCTGACCTGTGAATATCAGATTCTTTAAGCCCTCCTTTCTCATTACATGCCCCAGGAACTTCAGCTGTCTTTTCCTGATGTTCAGTATTAATTTCCTTTTCATTCCTATCCTTTCCAAGACTTAATCATTGATCACATGCTCGATCCATGATATTAGTAGCATCCTTCTGTTGAACCATATTTCAGTTGGTTCAAGTTTTTCCTTCATCTTTAATGATATTGTCCAGCATTCACTGCCATATTGAAGAACCAACATCACATAGCAATCCAGTACTCTCTTCTTTGTTTCTAGCGAAAGTTTCCTCTCTCTTAATACTCTACTCAGCTTTTGGAATGCATCCTTGGCCATGCTAATTTGTCTTCGGACCTCAGTGTCACACATTCTGTCTTCTGTTAGAATACTTCCCAGGTATTTAAATTTTTGTACCTGCTTGATTTTAGTATCCCCCACCTGTAGTTGGCATTTTGGAATTGGCACCATATTTATTGTATGACTGCCTGTTGATAAATGCAAAAGGTTTTCTTAATAGTTTATTGTGGATTGAATATCTGCTTGATCAACACAAATTTTTTCTTCTATTGTTAAATCCTAAACAGTCAGAATAACTTTCAGTCTCAAGTTATATATTTAAATCCCAAACGAAAATGGCATGTAGGTAAAATCCCAAAACAGATCCTATTAATATTAATCTCATTAATATTAAAAAATGATCTTGGTAGAGGGTGTATTATCTATTTACAGAGCTAAATTTGTTGCTGAAGAAGCGTTTTTTTGTTTTTTTTTAGCATAGTTGCAGTATAAACCACAGGTGGACTTTATGAATTATGAATGTACCTAAGCAGTTACCTGCAACAGGAATTGGCTTGCTTGAATTCTAGTAGCCAATCATTATTATTTTTTAGTGGATACCCATACTTGAGTAGATGTTTATTTAACAGTATATTTATTCACTTTTGTATCTTCTTCCATGTGCCTTGTCCTTTCAGGATGTAGGCAATCATGGCCTTCAACGTTACACTGTCCCTGGTGGCTCTTTGCACAATTTCTCCTGTAACATCTCACAACCCCTGTTGTGTCATCTACCTGCTCAGGCCCCTCAAATATGTTATCAGCTGCTTTTCTGTCTCTTTTTCCTTCTATCTGGCCTGTTAGTATCAAGTTCTCCAAGCCCTCCTTCCTCATTGCATGTCCCAGGAACTTCAGTTGTCTCTTCCTGATGCGCCATATTAATTTCCTTTTTGTTTTCATTCTTTCCAAAACCCCATGATTGCTCACATGCTCAGTCCATGATATTCGTAGCATCCTTCTGTAGAATCCCATTTCAGCTGCTTCAAGTTTTTTCTTCATCTTTGTTGATATTGTCCAGCATTCATTGCAATATTGAAGAACTGACATCACATAGCAATCTAGTATTCTCTTCTTTGTTTCTAGTGAAAGTTTCCTGTGTCATAATACTATACTCAGCTTCTGGAATGCGTCCTTTGCCATGCCAATTCGCCTTCGGATATCTGTGTTGCACTTTCCATCTTCTGTTAGAACACTTCCCAGCTATTTAATTTTTGTACCTGTTTGATTTTAACATCCCCTACCTGTATTTGGCATTTTGGGTTGCTCTTTTTGCTGATGACGATGCATTCAGTTTTCTTGTAGTTTATTTGTAGTCCTTTCTTTCACTTTTCTTCAGTTACCTTTTGTAGGAGGTCTTGTGGTTTCCTTTCCGTGTCAGTTATTGGCACTGTATCATCTGAGTACCTTATATTGTTCAGACTGCAGCTACTGAGGACAAATTCTGGCATGACTTCTAGGGCCCTCATAATAGTCTCACTGTACAAGTTGAATAGATCTGGTGAAAAGACACATCCTTGTCTTATGCCTCTTTGTATATCTGTTGAATTCGTTTCTTCCGTGCCACTTAGTGAAATAAATAATTGGAAACAAGTGCCAGAAATTAAAAATAAATAAATGAAAAAGGAAAACTAATAAAATAAAACAAGAAAAAAATTACCCAGTAAATTCAGCGAGATGCAAAAGAATCACATTAATAGTTTAAGAAAAAGGCTGTTTAAGTATTTTATCTGAAATGGAATCTTAAAGAATGCTGAAAACACCTTTTAAAAAGTATATATAAAAAAAGACCAAAATGAAATATTGACACAAACATAAATTCAAAATCTGTATCACTGTCATTTTCAGCTATGGTGCCACAGCAGAATTCTGTGTTAGAAGTGGTTGTTATGGGTGTGGCAAGTTTGTCAAATTTCCAATGCCAAGAGAGATAATAATAAAAAAAAAAAATTAAAAAAAAAAAAAGAGAATGCTAAAAGCAGTAAAAAATCAAAAAAATCAAGCAAACTGAATGACTGACAAAACACTAATACTTATCAGAAAACATAAAAGTATCATTAAATTCAATTTAGTACTAATTTAAAATTGTAATTTACAATCATCTATACAGGAAAGGAAAGCAAATTTAATTTGTAAATGCCACAGATATTTTATTACAAGAGTTCACAACTAAACGCCTTTTGTCTGACATCCATTCTTTTAATAAGAGTAAAATTTGATCCAAACCATTTGTTCACTTTTTGTTTAATTTGAAGAGTCATTATCATTCCAAGAATTGTTCAGACTACTTATCTTATTCTTTTTGCTTGAGACAGTTTCTATAATTTTGAGAAGAGTCATTTCATCTCAGCTGTTAAGTGGGAATATTAATTAACAGGAACTGCACCAATTGGACCAAATTCCATTATCACTATGCCATTGGACTTTTGAATATATATTGTTTACTGCATATTTTTCCTGCACTTTTTACCATCAATTCATTATTATTATTCTTTCTCTCTCTCATATATATATATATATATATATATACACACACACACACACACACACACACACACACACTGGATTTATTATTTTTAATCTGACATTGTTATTACTTTAAATGTTATTATAGTTGATAAGAGTTTTTGAAATTGATCCTGACTTGGCAGCTTGCTTTAAGTCAGGTTTTCAGCAATGCAGCTTTCTTTGAAGTTCGAATTCCAGTTGAATTTGTTGCATTCACTGACGCACAAATACCCTTGGGAAATGTATTAATCCATCTTTTGCCTCTAGTTATGGCTTAAATAACAGGACAGATTGGGTTCTATAGCCTTAGCTCACAACTAGACAGTCATGTCTCTTTCGAGACATGATCGCCCAATTGTGTATCACGTATGACACTTAACTGACTAACTTTCTTCTGTCTTTCCTAGAAGTATTTTCATGGCAACTGCTCCGACAAGCTTTTTTCCCCCTGGTTCCCCAACCACATGTATTTACACATGCTACTAAATTGACATCTAGGTCCCACCCTTTTATGGTCAAACTAGTTAAATGTAACTGTCTCTTCTACTCTGACAGTTTCTTTTCTTGCATTTCTCATCTCTCGAACTCTCTTTTGTTTTCTTGCTTCCCTGATAGCTACAATCTCCAAAAGTTTAAATGCAATTTCAATTGCCATCTTTTATCTCCTTGATTCCCTTCCTTCGCTTATAATTTCTCCGACATTCCATGTACCTTGTTTTTTCTCTCAGTGTAACCCCCTGCATACCAGTGGCAGTCCTGCCTCTTGCTTGGGATGAAATGATAAATAAGTGAATTTATGACCACATACTGCCATAAAAAAAGTACTCTAATACTTAGACCCAGATTTCTCCTGTTTGATTCTTTCTTTCTCCCTCCATTACTTTCTTTCATTTCTCCTGCAAATATTTATTATTAATAATATTTATGAATTACCTCACTTTGAATTAAATGCCAAGAATTTTAATTTAAAAAATAAAATTCTTTTTTTCTTTTTTTTTATCTTCATGTCATTTTTGTCTATTATACACTTGATAAATTAAAAATTGTACCCTAACATTGCAAGATTTAATTTCCACTAACATTGAGTGAACTTAAATTAAAATCTGTTAAACAGTCAGTTTGTAATATGTACCTGATGATTGTGTACTGTATGAAACTCCAAGTTGTGCCACTGATGTAGGATAATATGTATTATTTAATTATTTATGTAATTGTTTGTCTATATTTCTGAGATGAGGTAGTATTTACACTATTGACTATTGTCCTCATCTTCATTGCCATTTTTACGACATTTTGAACATTGTATGCTCCGGCCTCCTTCAGGTGCTAGGAAGACCAGATCATAAAATGGCCAAAATTTTGCAAAAATGGCATGGAAGATGAGGACAATAGTCCGAGTAATGTAAATAGTGATAAATAATTATGTATTGTTTATTAATAAAAAAATTAATAGCTCTGCTTATACTACATTGAGCACTGCTTTATTAACACCTGAATTATATTTTTATACATGTGTGTATACACATATGCATATTTATTAGTTCACATACATATATACACAGTCCTGGGTATGACCCTAAACTGCATCCAGTAGCAAAACCTCTGATTGGGAGGTTGTGAGGAGTATGGAACCACCTCTTAATTGCTGTTGTTCCTAGAGTGGTAGAACCTGTTAGGGTCCCAGCTATGGGCAAATAGTTACCCCCCCTCCCCAAACTGGGGTCAAAACACTATGAAAGTATAAAAATAGACTTTTATAGAAATATATATATTTTTGAATGAAAAAAAAAAAAATATTACCAGCAATACATTTTGAATACAAAATTAGAAGACATTTTCAGCTTCTAAAATAAAAATTATTTCATCACAATCTGACTAAATCAACCTTCTTACTATAACTGAACATTAAAAAATACCTTAAAACCCCACCTTTTCAGCATTAAATAACCCAGAGGTTGATATGCCGTTAAACAAAACAAAAAAAAACAAAAAACCTACATACACATGTATGTGTGTGTGTGTGTTTGCATTTACGGAATTTTATGAAATTCATTATGAAATAGATTAAATCCAATATATTTTTAATTTATTTGTTTAAACATTTTTAATGGATACTCGTACTTGAGTAGTTACTCTGTTACAGTATATTTATTTATATCTATTAATCTGAATAATCGATAAATCTTAATATGAAAACAATTTGCTGGAGGACGCATATTTTTCTAACAAGATTTCTCGATTTTTCAGATATAAATAAATATTCTGTTTAATTATACAAAATGGAATATCTATTTAAGTGTGAATATCCACTAAAAATAATGTTTAAACAAATAAATTTCAAAAGTATATATGTATGCATATTTTATAGTGATACAAAACTTAAGTATAGCATGAAAAGCAAAATCACAGAAAATTACATACAAAAAAAAAAAAAAAAAAAAAAAAAGTGAAAATTTTGTTAAGCATTTGATAAATGTTTATAATAAAAATATTACCATATATAATGTTCTAGATATAGAACAATCTTAATAAAGTAAATCACTACAAACAGTGGACTGCCAACCCATTAGCTTGTACTACTTATGCTTTTTTTTACATAATAAACTGTGCGTCAATTTAGGTCTAACACTGATGTATGAAGATTTTCAACCAAAATTTCGAATGTGTTAGAAATAATTAAAAAAAATTTTTAAAATAATTAAAAAATACTTTGATTTATCCTCTTGATGACAGTATAAACATTTTGCCGATAAAACTAGTTTTTATTTAGTTTGGGGCCTTTTTCCTTCATACTATATTTTTTAGTGGTTTTTTTGAGGTACCTATCTAAGATATATATATATATATATGAAGATAGTGAAGAAAGGCTTTGAATGAGTACAGGCTGATGATCATGGCAAAGGCCATCCTTCTTTGAACACCAAATAAAAGAAACCACATCAATTGAGGACAACCAACAGCAGCAACCACGTAACCCAAAGAGAAAATAATTGCATAAACAAGATGTTAACATTCCCAACCACTTCAAATAGAAAGTTTGCAAGAAAACCCCTATAAATATTGGAAAGAGCAATAAAAGCTACTATAATTGAGAAACCTGTCTTCTTAAAAAAGTGTTTTAAGAGAAAGATTATATAAATTTCAACCAAAAGCAGTACTGGCTGCTGGGTCAATAAATGCCAAATGAGTCCTTGTAGGGAAATGGCTATCACACATATATATACTAGCTGTATAGCCCAGCGTTGCTCAGGGTTTTTTAGAAGTTATGTTAAAATGATAAGATCAAGTGCTTACTCAAAAAGCTTCAGTATGAGGTTGCCATGATGTGTAACTTAAAAAAATGTAAAGTAAGTATTTGTTTTTGTTGTATTTGTAAAATGAGATTCATGCTTGGTCAATTTTGCTAATAAATGGGAATGAACTATGTACAATTGAAAGAATTGAGGCGGGCGTTGCAGGAGCCTTTAATGTGATGCAATGACATTGTTATACCGAAGTGGATGTATTGTCCCTGCAACATTGGAGGGGTTGGAACCTTGTAGAAAATGTAAAATTATTATGGCATATAAGGTAGAAGTTACAAAAAAGACACGATTTTTGTTGGACTACAGCTAAACATTTTGGAGAAATAAACAATTAGAAAAAGCAACATTTTCCATTAATTTTTGCCGCACCATGTGTGTCAATTGTATTTTTGTTTGCATATCAAGACATCAGACCTTGGTCTATCAGTGACTTGATTTTTGTTGAGTTTGAGTGAAGCGTCTTAGAGAAATGCATAAAAGTGCACAAAAGGCCACTCAAAATATATCTGTTGTTGATTCAAAAACATTTTTGTGTATATCAAAGTTTCAAACCTTGATCTACAAGTTACCTGATTTTGGTTGAATTCCCATAAGGCTTCTTGGAGGAGAAAGGTTTGTAAATTCTAAGCATTTCAGTGATTTCTGTACATCGATTTAAAATGTTTTTGCGCACATCATGAAAGATGCGTGTTCATATGTGTTTAATTAAATAACTGTCAATATTTTTTTAAATGTTCTCTTTCACCTTTTGCATGAGCAAATGCAGGTCAATGGTTAATTTGTAAAGTATTCTTGAAATTTTAGGAATAAGTGCTTTCAGCTGTTCATCTAGTTAATCACAGGATGTCAAACTTTAATATTTGGGAATGAAAAATGGGATTATAGATATTACTTTTTAACATTCAGTTTTTAAACTTTTGCTACCAAGGCCTTTTGTGTATTATGATGATATGTACAAAGAAAGATACATGTAGCATTCTCTGGGTAGAATGAGTCAGTCAGTTGTTATAAAAATTGCAAGACTAAAAAAAACAAACTTTAGTTTTTAATCTTTCTTCATCTAATTTAAGACTGAATATAATCCTGTTTTTTTTTTTTTTCTCTAACCCGAAATATAATATGCTTGTTTTTGAGTGGAGGAAAGAGAACTGCATGATTAAATAGAGAGAAAGTGAATCGCATGATCAGAGATGAAGAGTGAGAGTGAATTGTATAATAAAAGACACTGAAAGAGAGAGAAAGTGAACTGCATGAAAAGAGAGAGGATGTATAATAAATTATATCATAAAAGAAAAAGCGAATTGCATGATCAAAGAGAGAGAGAGGTTGTATTATAAGAGACAGAACATAAGCATGAATTGTATAATAAAAGAAAGAGAAAGTGAATTGCATGATGAGAGAGAAAGAGAGAAAGTGAATTGCATGATGAGAGAGAAAGAGAGAAAGTGAATTGCATGATGAGAGAGAAAGTAAATTGCATGATGAGAGAGAAAGTGAATTTGCTTGATGAGAGAGAAAGTGAATTTGCTTGATGAGAGAGAAAGATAGAAAGGGAATTGCTTGATGAGAGAGAAAGATAGAAAGGGAATTGTAGGATGAGAGAGAAAGGGAGAACATGTATTGCAGGATGAGAGAGAAAGGGAGAACATGTATTGCAGGATGAGAGAGAAAGGGAGAACATGTATTGCAGGATGAGAGAGAAAGGGAGAACATGTATTGCAGGATGAGAGAGAAAGGGAGAACATGTATTGCAGGATGAGAGAGAAAGGGAGAACATGTATTGCAGGATGAGAGAGAAAGGGAGAACATGTATTGCAGGATGAGAGAGAAAGGGAGAACTTGAATTGCAGGATGAGAGAGAAAGAGAGAACTTGAATTGCAGGATGAGAGAGAAAGGGAGAACTTGAATTGCAGGATGAGAGAGAAAGGGAGAACTTGAATTGCAGGACGAGAGAGAGAGTGAATTGCATGATGAGAGAGAGAGAGTGTGAATTGCATGATGAGAGAGAGAGAGTGTGAATTGCATGATGAGAGAGAGAGAGTGTGAATTGCATGATGAGAGAGAGAGAGTGAATTGCAGAATGAGAGAGAGAGAGAGTGAATTGCAGAATGAGAGAGAGAGAGAGTGAATTACAGAATGAGAGAGAGAGAGAGTGAATTGCAGAATGAGAGAGAGAGGTCGTGTGATAAAAGAGAGAGAATGTAAATTGTATAATAACAGAAAGAAAGCTTTGTATTATAAAAGAGAGCGAGAGGGAGTGCATTGTATTAGGAAAGAGAGAAAAGAATTGTATTACGAAATTGAGAATAATTGTATGATAAAAGTGAGGGATTGTATAATAAATGAGAGACTGAATCATAAAAGAGAGATATTATGGCAAAGAGAAACAGAGAGAAACTATGACAGAAAAAGAGAGAAAGAGAGTGACTGATAGAAAGCAAGAGAAATAAAATTATGTGATATGAGGGGGCCAGAGGATGATAAATGAAAGGTAGAGAAAAAGAATTTTGTGATACTTGTGAGAGAATGTGAGAAAGAGAGAGAGAGAGAGAGAGAGAATAGATTGAGTGAATACTGTGCTATATAAGAAAGAGAAAAATAATTGTATGTTACAAGGTAGAGACAGAATTAGCTGATACAAAAAGAGAGAAAGGGAAAGAAAGCGAGAGAGAGAGAGAAAATAGAGAAGTGGGTGACCTGAGGGAAAGAAAATCATGTAACCCAGGAGAGAGGGGGGTAAAGCATTGTGTAATGCAAAAGAGAGAGAATTGTATTATATAAGATGTCAAGGGAGACAAAGATATGCAAGATACAAAAGAGACAATGAGCGAGACGAACAAAATCATGTGAGCCAAGAAAAAGAGAGAGAGTGAGAGACAGACAGACAAAGAAAACAGTGTAACATGAGAGAGAATGGTGTGATATAAGAGAGAGGAGAAAAGAAAGAGTTGAGCCCTGTAATGAGGATTAGCATCAAAGACAAGCTTCTCTCTTGATGATAAAAATGACTGCAATAAAATAGGAAGAACTTGTGGAGCTGAATGGTGCCGAGGTGGGGCAGTGACAAGTAAAGGAAAAAGAACCTTTGCCCTTGATGCTTTTATGTTCATTCTAAATCAAAAAGATAGTTTTATACCACTGTCTTTTATTCTCTTAAGAGAACAAAACAATGATGTATTTTTTATTTTACAAATAATTACATTTGTATATGGCACAAGGCCAAAGAGTTTGAGTTTTGTTTAATGGCATATCAACCTCTGTGAATTATTTAATGCCAAAAAGGTGGTGTTTTAACGGTTTTTTTTTTAATGTTCAGTTATAGTGAGAAGGTTGATTTAGTCAGATTTTGATGAAAAAGTTGGTTTTTGTTTTAGAAAACTGAAGACGTTTTCTAGTTTGCATTAAAAAATGTATTTCTGGAAATAATTTTTTTCCCTTCAAAAATGTATATTTTTCCATAAAAATGTATTTTTATACTTTCATAGTGTTTTGACCCCAGTTTGGGGGTTAACTATTTGCCCATGGCTGGGACCCTAACAGGTGCTACCACTCCAGGTCAAGGTGAACCTGGAGACAACAGCAATTAAGAGGTGGTTCCATGCTCCTCATAACCTCCCAATCAGAGATCTTGCTGCTGGATGCAGTTTACCGTCATACCCAGGAACATAAGGCCAAAGTCGTAGAGGAGAAAAGGCTTATCAACACTGTCTATCCTACTCCTAGCTAATCTGATTCATGACCTATTAAAAATGATAGAATTACCACAAGAACATGTCCCTCTCCATTTAGTTTGAACATGTACCAAAATACTACATTTTCTCAGAAGACCTAATGGGTGTAATTACCCATGATAATAAAAAAAATTCTGAATATGTGTGTGTGTGTGTGTGTGTGTGTGTATATATATATATATATATATATATATAATGTTATGGACTGTCCCGTCAATTTCAACATATGAGTGTCTAACTCAGACTGCCACACAAAGAATTGTTTAGAGTGGTGAAGGCTTGTGTAGCACCACCCAAAGTTTTTGGACCTGATGATAACAAACAATTAGAGCAGAAGTTCGCCACAGATCACATGAACAGCAGACCTCAGTTATTTAACACATAACTGGAGGGAAGGGACGGATTAATACTGTTCCCAAGTGCACCAGTGCGTAAGTGAATGCAGAGTGTTTGACTGGAATTGGAACTCAGCTCACTGATTTCCCTTTCCAAGCCGACATCCACCGCACCACAACGCATATCTGTCAATGAATGCTTACAGCACCTGGTATTCCCAAGCGCGGTCACCCATCTAAGTACTGACCAGGCTCAATGTTGCTTAACTTCGGTGATCAAGCGGGAACCGGTGTATTCAACATGATATGACTGTACCATATATATATATATATATATCTCCCACGTTATACAAATGATTCAGAGTTTCATGCATTTCAGAAATCTTTGGGTGGTTAACATATACTGGCTTACTTTTTTTTCTGTTTATTAAATGTATAAACAAGTTAGGTTAATAGTGGAATCTAAAAATGGAAGAAGATACCAAAAACTTGCTGGGAGAAAAGAAACAGATTAAATAAAATAATTATAAATCTAAATAAAGTAAAATTAGGGCTTGTTATGTCTAAGTACGAATGGTGCTAACTGGTTTGATTACATTTACATTTTTAAGAAAAAAAAAACTTATTAACCTCCTTATATATATATATATATATATATATTTTCTTATCTTTATATATATATTTTTTTTTTCATACAAAATTACATTAGAATTTTTCATTTTTATTAGTAAGAAATTGTTTAACCCACAAAAATCAGAAAAGCCACTAAATTCTACTGATAAACAGAATCAAGAAGTTCACTCGCTAGTGGCAAAGCAGTGGGGGGGACAAAACAATTAGGGAGTGGAGAATTGTAAAAGGCTGGTTCAATCAAGTTAAAAGCAAAGATGTGTTATTGAATAACAAGATGCTAGGAATTATATCTTCCAATCGTAAGTAGTAATTAAATTGGTTTTATTCAGAGGCTCTAATCTGTCATTTATTAAAGAAAATTAATTATATGCAAGCAATTACTTTATATCATATTTAACTAAAAAAGGCAAAAAAAAGCAGTCCGTGCTACAATAACATCAGAACTTGAGATTACAGATAAAGTAAAAAAAAAATAATCAAGATAAGAAGCGCAGATCAAGATACATAACAAATAAAAAACACCCATTGAATCATGTACTGCAGAAAATAATTGATAGTAATGCTCATAGTATGGTGAAAGACGTATTTCAAAAGCTAACCAGAGTACTGAGAGACAGAAAAATCTCATTAAAAAACATAGAAAAGAATGCTAAACTGATATTTGATATCTGTCCTCCTATGTGGCAGGGAATGTTGGACAATCTCTTCAAGGATGAAGGAGAAGTCTGAAGCGACAGAAATCTGGTTTTACAAAAGGATGCTAAAGTTACCATGGACCAAGCACATGAGCATTGGTAAGGTGTTACGAGGCAAACAAGAAGAAAACTTATTCTTAGCATCAGGAAAAGACACCTGAGGTTTCTGGGACACATAATGAGGAAGGAAGGCTTAGAGAATCTAATGCTCATAGAATGGACAGAGGGAGAAAGAGACAGAGGAAAGCAGTGCAAGACATATTTGATGGGCTTAGAAAAATGAATGACAGAGCGAGGATTGGGAGATATACCAATAGGAGAAATATTACAAGTGACAAGAAACAGCAGCAAGTGGAAGTTCATGATCACCTATGTCCTGAACGGACACGTCACATGAAGAAGAAGAAAAGCTTATTATTGAGTATGCGGTTTCCGGTTTTCTCTTTTCCAATCTTCTCACTTTTTTTTTTTTTTTTTTTCAATTGGAGTAGATAGACTAAACTATCGCCCGGTTCACACTCCACCCACGTCTATTGAACAGGTGAAGAGGCTCATCCCTTCTTTCCTGTTTAGGATGCGGTTTCCGGTTTTCTCTTTTCCAATCTTTTCACTCCTATGTAGCCCCCAGCACATCAGTGGCGTTACCGCCTTGCTCGGGGTGATATGATTAAAAAAAAAATGGATAACAAGGTTTTCTAACAGACTAACCCAGTGATTCTCAAACATGGCATACTAGTACAGTGCAAAACAATTAAGTGTGTTGCAAAATATTGTCACAAATTACATGTGTGTGTGTGTGTGTGTGTGTGTGTGTGTGTAAGTAGTAATGGTACAGTGCTAGTATTTTACAAAATAAGCTGCACAAATAGTTAGATATCAAAAAAATTGAAATAAAGTAAGTTGGTATTTTTTCTGTATATTTTTAAAATCTATTTCATAACATTTAAATGTATACCCTCTAAAAATTTTGCTAAGTGTTCCATGATATTTTAAGTGTGCTGTTGCATAAAAAGATTGAGAAACACTGGGCTAACCTGAAGAGTATATCAGTTAAACTGTCATGATAAAGACAATTAGGATACTAATATTAATTAGAATAGCAGAGATGTATGATAATGCCTAATTGTAGCATTCCAGAGCCCGAAGAAGGCTGAAGAACACATCAGCCAAAATCTAATGATAAAATCAACAAGGATACTAATATTAATTTGAACAACTGATGATAATGACTCATTTCAAAATTCCAGAACATGTTATTGATTTGTTTTTTATTGTTTATCAATTCTTTGCAGGTTTTACCAGCTTTCAGTCCGTTAAGTGCCATACGTGATACACGCTTTGCACAATCATGTCTTAAAAGAGACATGACTGACTGGGCATAAGATTATCCCGCTGTAAACTGCCACTGATTTCTGCGATAGACTGGTTGCCAGCCAAGGCTATAGAACCCAATCTGTCCTATTATTTAACCCATAACTGGAGGGAAGAAACAGATTAATACCTTTCCAAAGGATATTTGTGCATAAGTGAATGCAATGATTTCAACTGGAATTCGAACTCGGTTCCACGATTTGTCGTTCCTAGTCCATTGCAACACAAGAGCTGTTGAAATATATTTTAGATTAGAAGGATAATCTTTGTTTTGTGAATAAATATTTCATTAATATTTTTTTGAGAATAACAGTGATATTTTTTCAAGATACAAGTCCTATATCTTAACCAATAGCTAGTGGGGATGTGAGGGCTCCATACTTTTCCCAAATGAATTTTCTTTTAGCACTTTTTACAAAAAGTGAATATAAGTGAATGTAATGAACCTGACTGGAATTTGAACTCAACTCTCTTATTTCTTATTCACTATCCACACAGAGCATGAAGAAAGATGAAGAATAAATGTACAGATAAAACCAACAAGGATGCAAATATTAGTTCGTACAATACATGGAAGGATAATAATAACAACACAACTCAGAATTCTAGACAATGAAAAATGCTGAAGAATACATTGGCCAACATATAGCTTTTATTGATCCAAACAATTCATAGATTGGTGACAGAGAATATGAGGTCGAAAGAACATACATACCAAACTGTAGAACTGTAAAATCAGTCTGAAAAACTCGAACTGGTGATGACATGTCAGAATTCTAGACAATGAGAAAGTCAGAAGAATATCTCAACCAGAATCTAATAATAAAAACAAGTATATGAGTGTTAAGCTGAACAACTCATTGATAATGATGACTCATATCAGATTTCCAAACAATAAGGAAGGATGAACAATGTCTTCCTTTAAGGAACAAGATTAAAAAAAAAATTACTTTGAAATAATTTTTTTTGTCTCATCACCATGTTTTGGTTTTGTATTCTTCGAGTTCGAATTCCAGTTGAATCCATTGTATTCACTTACACGCAAATACCCTTGGGAAAGGTATTAATCCGTCTCTTCCTTCCAGTTATGGGTTAAATAACAGGACAGATTGGGTTCTATAGCCTTGGTCGGCAACCAGTCTACCGCAGAAAGCAATGGCAACCTACTGCGGGATAATCTTCTGCCCAGTCAGTCATGTCTCTTTCGAGACATGATCGCCCAAGCGTGTATCACGTATGGCACTTAACTGACTGATTCTTCAGTCTTCCTTGGATGTCTGTTTTGGAATGTCACATCTTGCTCTGTATGTTCTTAGGACTATCTTTTCCCGACATATGTGCTGACCTTCCTGTTGGACCATGTGAAGTCATAAACAGGAGACAAACACATTGTTTACAAAAGCTGAAATAAAGCTTTTTTCCTAGCTGTCTATTGTGTTGAATATCTTATGTCTGAATTTATATCACCTTCATAACATTAAGCAAAAATAGTCCTTCATTATAGCCTATTACTACTTTTAAGAATCACTGTCATTTTTAATTAGAGAGGGAGTTGTGATGGGTTCCAGTTTGAGTGCACTTTATACACTTTATACACAAAAAATACTTAAAATAAATAAAATCAAAAACATTGATTATGAAAGTCAAAATGAAGTGTCTCTGGTGTTGTCCATTGATACCCAATATCTTGTGTCTGGATTTATAACACTAGCATACTCTAAGCAAAGATAGTCTTCAACTGGATGACATTTTCTTTTCAGTATCACTGTCATTTGTAATTAGAGATGGAGTTGTGATAGAAGAGTGTTAATTCTACACACTGGATGAATAAGTATTCATTTTTAATGGCTCTTATGATGTTTTTATACAAAATAAAAATCTTCCTAACAAATGTCTATAGGAATAAAAAAAACATTTAATGTGATAAGTTTTGTTGATAGACTAAAAATGTCAGTTATTCTCCAAGAAATACAAAAAACAAAAAACAAAAAACGAAAACAATTCAATAAAAGCAAACTGAGTCAAGTTTTAAAAAGGCAAATAAATGTCATGTGGTAAAGTTAACAGGACTAAAAGCAGGATTCCATATTGGTGATTTAATGGATGTCTGGGACTTGAAATGAATACTGACCAAAATACTTGACAGCCATTTTTTTTCCAGAAGCAATTCTGGCTTATAGTTCTTCACAATGTTTTTTTCTTTTTTTGACAAACTTTGACCTTTGTAATTGCAAAAAAAACAACAACAAAAAACAAATTGCCAAAAGAAATTTTTTCTCTTGACACTGCTATTATTTTAACTACCTTCACTCCTCAACAATGTTTATTGTTTAAAAAAACAAAAAAAACAATGTTTATTGTTTTAAGAAAAAGCAATGATTAAAATTTTAATAAAGTCTAAATATATGATGAATGTCAATTTATACACTATGAGAATTTACAACAAAAATATTAAACATTAAAATAACTTTATATATACAACATCCTAAAAACTACTACAATTAAAACTAATGGAAGGCAATATTTATCATTTACCAATTTATAAAGAAATAAATATGAAAACAATTTTTATTCATAAATTTATAAACATCTCCAAATTATTAAAATATGTGAACCAACTATAAAGAAATCTTTGTTTACCATTTTATAAAGTTTGAGCCACTTGGCCATTAGCCAATACTTTGTCAACCATTCCAATAAATAATATAATAAATACTGTAAATAATCTAATAAACAAATAGTATTTAATATCTTTGACATCAAATCTAAAGAAAAAACTCAATTTAGGTTTTATTACAATTCTAATCATTGCTTTTTAAAAGAAAAAACATTGCTGAAGATAATAGTAGTAGTAGTAGACCTCTGTTGGTCAGGGTTGACCATGGATAGCATCCTAGGTGTCTGCTTGGCTAGATCATTGGCGTCTGTGACTGTAGAAACCGATGCGGGAGTGACAGTCTTTGTTGCAAAGGCTGCATTTATGTTTTGTTTTTGGTCTGTCAAAGCTGTCATTTTGCTTCCTGCAAACCTGCTTCTCCATTGCAAATTGTGTTAGTTACTCCTCCCTTGATTTAAGTTGTTGGGCCAGGGTTCCTCTCCATTTGAACTGGTTGACTGCTACGCTCTTCCATGACTCTGTGTTGATGCCCACAGCTTTCATGTCTCGTATTATTATGTCACAATACCACAGTTGTGGCCAACCAGTGTGTCTTCTTTCAAAGGCCAGCTCTCAATATAGGAAGTCTTTTGGAATGCATCCGTCTGGCATGCAGTAGACATGGCCTAGCCAGCGGAGTCTGCGCTGTTTAAGGAGTGTGAACATGGTAGGCAGACCAGCTCGAGACAGGACCTCAGTGTTGGGCACCTTGTCTTGCCATGAGATTCCCAATATATGTCAGATACTTCTCACATGGAAGGTGTTCAGACTGAAGTTACAAGGTAGTTAAAATAATAGCAGTTTCAAAGGAAGGATCTGTCCTTTGACAGACCATTTTATTGTGGGCATCAAAGTTCAAGTTTGCTATTGTTTTTATTATCATTATTCTCATTGTTCTTTCAACCATTTGCACAAGCTTGTTAGGTAGTTTATTCACTGTTTCTCTGTCTTTCTTGACTTCAATATGTCATGTGAGTGTCAAATTCTCCAGACACTCTTCATTATATACCAGAAAAAATTAAACTTCTCTTTCTGTTGCGAAAACACAAGTATTGCATTTGTTTCCATTGTCCTTAAAACTTCCTCATTGCTCACATGTTTCATTCATAGTATTCACAGCATTATTCTATAGAAACCCATCTCTGTTGCTATCAAGTCTCCCCTTCATCTGTGACAAAATTGTTCAGCATTCACTGCCATATAAGGGAATTGATATAGCATCATAGTTCAGCGATCTTTTTTATTGTTTCTAATGAAATTTTCTTCTTTTTTTAATACTTTATGTCGTGTTTTAGACTTTAATCTTATGATTTCTGTCAACTTACAAAACCTTATATAGTATATATTACTTTCCAACCTATAACATCTTTCACAGACAAAATATTTGAAGCTTACTAGTTTGGAGGTTATATAAAGTCAGAAAATGTTTTTAGATTGTAAGATTTTTTTAGCAATAATAATAGTTTACTGAGACAAGTATTACTAATTAACCCATAGCTGTGGGGAGAAAGTGGTGGATTCCTACCTTTCCCAAGGTTATTTGTGTAAGTGAATATATTGAACCCACTTCCGATTAACAATTCCAAGTCATAAGTGTCAGTGGTTTGCATCTTCAGCAGTTCAAGACTATTCTTCTTCATGTGTCGTGTCCCTTCAGGACGTAGGCGACCATGGACTTCTACTTGGCTCTGTCTCTTGTCACTCTCAACATTCCATCTCTTGGTATCTCTCCCAAACTGTGCTCCACCAACCATTTGCTCAGACCTATCAAGTAGCTCTTGCGCTGCTTTCCCGTCTCTCTTTTTCTCTATCCGTCCTGTGAGTATAAAATTCTCCAGGCCCTCCTTCCTCATTACATGTCCCAGAAACCTCATCTGTCTCTTCCTTATATCAAGTATGAGTTTCCTCCTTGTTTCCATTCTCTCTAACACCTTCTTGTTAGTTACATGCTCAATCCATGGTATCCTCAGCATCCTTCTGTAAAACCACATTTCTGCTGCATCAAGCCTCTCCTTCATCCTGACTGCCACTCTTCTAGTTATATTTTTCCTTGTAAATACAATATGTTAAACCTATTATCCATTGTCTGAGTTATTCTTTCGTGGCCCCACTATTGGATCTACATCAAATTGGCAACAAACATGTTTGTACTCACCAAGAGATACCTCACCTCAATAAACTTTCTTTCGTGGCCTCTTTTCAACGTTACAACATTACCACATCAACTCTGAAGCAAGTACAGAAGTTTAAATATCTAGGAAGTTGTTGAAAAATAGAGGCTGGAAAATCTGACACCAAGATCAAAATGCACATTGAAATGGCAAAAGATGCCTTCCAAAAACTAAGCAAAGTACTATAAAATAGGAATGCTTTGTTAGAAACAAAGCAAAGAGTGCTGAGCAATGAATTCTAAACAGTTTCCTCTTCGATGGAGGGAAGACTGAAAATGTGGTTCTAAAAATGCTGAGAATTTAAAGGACAGAGCACATAAGCAATGATAAAATCTTAAGGAAAAGGGAAACAAAAAAGGACACTTACATTATTTACATTGTTCAAACTGTTATCTTCATCTTTACTGCCATTGTTATGTACATACCTATGGGCAGTAATGGGCATGTCCCAATCCTTATATAATATAGTGGACTATTGAGAGGGTGGTGTTTTTTTTACTGTCTAGCATCTCTCTACTAGCAGTGGCTATTTACTTCCTGCAGCTTGCGAGTCTTGTATTCGATGATATTATAAATATTACTATTTATTTACAACCTCTGTTTTGGGTCATTACTAATCTTTTAGGTTACAACACCTGTGTTTAAAACATTTCGACCATTGTACGCTCTGACTTTCTTCAGGTGCTAGGAATTTCAAACCGAACCCTTTATTTCAATCATTGGGATATATCATTCTCATTACATGTGCAATGCTATTTCTTGTAGTCATGTAGTTATCTCCCTTTAAGTTTTTAAGTTATTTGTTCACTACTGCTGTAGCTTGATACTTATGACATATCATGTTGAATACACCAGTTCTCGTTCATTCACCAAAGTTAAGCAACGTGAGCCTGGTCAGTACTTAGATGGGTGACAGCTTGGAGAAGACCAGGTGCTGTAAGTGTTCAGTGACGGATGTGCATTGTGGTGCAGTGGATGTCGGCTTGAAAAGAGAAATCAGTGAGCTGAATTTTAATTCCAGTTGAGTACCCTGCATTCACTTAAGCACTGGTACCCTTGAGAAAGGTATTGATCCATCGCTTCCCTCCAGTTATGGGTTAAATAACAGGATGGGGCCTGGAGGCAACCTACCCAGTGTTGGTGTCACAATAAAAACACCCTTGGTAGCCCTGGCGAAGCAGCAAGTATTCAGCTATTTGACAAGATAATGAATTTCGCTATAAACTGCACCAGGGTTCCAAATGCACAGGGAATACTGGAGAGGTTTAAGGAGTTCTATCTCGGCCAAGGCCACAGGATGACGATGATGATACTGAACTCACAACTCATTGGATCAAGTTACTGGAGCTAACCGTCTATACTGGGTCATGTGTTCTTGAAGACTATCTGTTATGTTGCGTGTAACAGAATTATTGAGCAAATAAATACAAACAACAAAATTATAGTAATTGGTATATTACCAGGAAGAGTAGTATTTACAAAAGAGGTCGTTAGTAGAATACAGGAACAAGGGGTTAGTAGCACGTCTGGTTGTGAGATGTAAGAGTCTGATAAATAGCACACTTCCGGTACACTACTGGAAATACTACTTTATGTCATGCTTGGAACAGTCCATTATTGTAGACACAGGTGGAGAGCGCCCCAACATTATCAGAAGTAGCATTACACATGGAATGAGAATGATTTACCCCAGTGATCAAAATAAAGTGTTCGGCTTGAAATTCCTAGCACTTGAAGAAAGCTGAAGTGTACAAAACAACGTAATAGTATAAAAGCAGGTGTATTGACAGGAAAGAGAAGTATTTACAAGAGGTGAGGATTAGTAGAATACAGAACTAGGTAATTAGTATACAGTATCGTCGTAGAGCCGTGATAGATTGACTAGTAGAACACTTCTGGTGCAATACCGGAATACTCGACTTCCCTCCTCGAGTTATAATCACTACTATTTTATATAGTGATTCGAATAGTCCATTTCCGTGGAAAGGTGGAGAGCGCCCCAACATGTACAACAGCTGAAATGTCGTAAATATGGCAATAAAGATGAAGACAACAGTTTTAATAATGTAAATACTACCTCATCTCAGAAGTATAGACAAATACAAAAGAACACTTATATTCAGAAACAAAAAGAAGTAGCTGAAAATTTTGAAATACATAATGAAGAAGGTGAACTTGGAAAATTTGATACTTATAGGACATATTGAAGACAAGGACAGGAGTATGCAATGGGCCATCTACCCGATCAGCTTATGTGAATGGATGATGGAATGAGGGCGTAGGGGGATGGTAAAAAAAACAAACAAAGAAATATTCTTTTATGTGCCATGTCTTTTCAGGACATAGATGATCATGGTTTTCCACATCTCCCTATCCCCGGTAGCTTTTAGCACGCTTTCTTCTGTTGCACCATGCAACCCTCGTTCCATCATCCACCTGATAAGGTCCTTTAAATATGTTATCTGCTGCTTTCCCCTGTATCTGGCCTGTTAGTATCAGGTTCTCCAAGCCCTCCTTCCTCATTGCATGTCCCAGTAACTTTAGTTGTCTCTTCTTGATGCTCAGTATTAATTTCCTTTTTGTCTCCATCTTTTCCAAAACCTTGTCATTGCTCATATACTTGATCCCTGATATCCGCAGCATCCTTTTGTAGAACCACAATTCAGTTACTTCAAGTTTTTCCTTCATCTTTGAAGATATTGTCCAACATTCCCTGCCATATTGAAGAACTGACATCACATAGCAATCCAGTACTCTCCGCTTTGTTTCTAGCGGAATTGTCCTGTTTCTTAATACTTTACTCAACTTCTGGAATGCTTCCTTCGCCATGCTAATTCACCTTCGAATCTCAGTGTCCCACTTTTTGTCTTCTGTTAGAACACTTCCTAGGTATTTAAATTTTTGTACCTGCTTGATTTTAGAGTCCCTCACCTGTATTTGGCATTTTAGGCTGCCCTTTTTGCTGAATGTATCCAAAATGAAAATGATACCTTTTGTCATCTTAATGAAACATTTTTGCCTTTCATCAGTTTGGCTGATGCTAACCTCCAGCAGAGAAACTCATTGTGCCTTCTTGGTCTCATGTTTTCCACTGACATGAAGTGTAATGATAATATTGAATCAACTCTAAAGTCTGATGCAAAGAAAGGTGGCTACCTGTGCTGTGTTAGATGATTTTTATCACTAGAATCAGTGTTAAATGTTCATAAATCTACCATTTGTTCTTGCTTTGAATATTGCTGCCACATTTGGCCGAGTGTTTCTGCTTTATATCTGGAAATTCTTGACATTAAAATTTTCTCATTTTCTTTCAATATCACAGTAAACCCTTGTGTCTTAGTGACGTTATTAAGTGGCTTGGCGTGAAATGATTTTAAAAAAATAATAAATAAAAATGAAAAATAATGAGTTGTACAGGATAGGTAGTTATGAAGTACCATGGCCTTCTATGTTCTGAAGAGTCACTGCACATAAAAGAAGAAGAGAACACAGGTTTATATCTCATTTTTTCTAGAGAATTGGTTTTCAGATTCCTTCCAAAGTCTACTTTCACGCTACACTCCTAAAATTTTTGCTTGAACTTTGACATTTTATACTAAATTTTTTATTTCCAAGTAAGAGTAGACTGATCTGCCTCTCATCCAGTATACACTCCTCCCTGGTATTTTGAACAGGAGCAGAGGTTTATACTCTATTTCCTGTTTAAGATTGGGTTTCTAATTTCTTCCAAAGCCTGTTCATTTGCTTACATTTTCCCAATCATAACAATCTTGACATCTTCTAGTCTAGAAGTGGCCGATATCTTTCCTGCATAGCCCCCAGAATTTCACTTCTTGACCTTTCTTATGCTCATTCGGCACCACACAGTAAACCTCTATCTTGAGTGGCACCTGGGCCTTTGACTGGGTGAACCTTAATAAAAAAATTAAAAAAACTATGCTGACATATATATATGTAGGTTATAACACAACTCCTGACTGCATCCAGTCAACCTCCCTGACCTTTGGCCAATTCTGCCCATGATATGTTGTTGATCTCAGATTAGCCAAAACAGGATCACTTATTACCACTTGATGAGGATGGACCAGACTTGTGAGGGAGTGGTATATGATAAAACCAGATTTAAGACTGCAACAACAGTGTAGATTTATATATATTTATAATTATCGAATAATTACAAGATTACAAGCAAGTCAAAATAAGTGACAGAAAAGAAATATCAGTTTGCTGGTATTCAGTAGAATATTCATGTTATATTATTCTATGGGACGATCAATTAGTTGAATTTGGCAACGTCTCTCTCTGATCTTCTTTCTCTTATTTCTAGCAGCAGGCAAGTTTTTCAGACTGACCATATTTCCCAACCTCTTCTTCTAAGCTTCATGACTCACCAAATCTCGTCTTGCATTTTGATTTTGTTAAACAGCACTTAAACAGATTTTTTTTTTTTTTTTTTAAATCATTTCACCCCGAGCAAGGCAGAAACGCCACTGATGTGCAGGGGGTTACATAAATGTAGAAAGATTAATTAGAAAAGAGTGAGGAGTACAAGCTAGTTAGAAAGGAACAATAGAAAGCTGAGAAAGCAGGTGCAATGACAGGTACATGGGCGGAGAGAAAGGGAAGGTTATACAGGGGAGGGGAGAGAGCTAGAGGCCAGTGGTTAGTAGGTGAGTATTAACTTTGCTTTTAAATTTCTGGAGGTGGGAAAGAAGGGGTGTAAGGTTTTCAATTCCCTTACTATATAACCCTTACCATCTTGAACTGTGCTGGTAACCAAGCACACAGGAAATTTTCAAGGGCCTCATTTCGACCTAGGGTCACCCATTGGCAAAAACCATTGACAGATATTTTGTCTGGAATTACTTTGATGAATTTGCTTAAAAATAATTATGTACTCAGCAACTTCACATCTGTATTTTCCACCCGTTAACATTTCAGCTACTCTTCCCCCTAAAAATAAGAGAATATTTTCTCATCTTAAAAATCACTTAAAATCAATAGGAAAATATCTGAAAATAGGGTTACAAGGTACCTCTCTTAATTCACAATACCTAAGGTTTAAAATGAATTTTTATAAATGAAAAAGCTTTCTTGAAGCTTTCATTTTAGATTTAATTGAAAGCTAAAGGATTAAATTTACTATTTCCAGTAAGCAAAATACTCTGGTGTATTTCAAACAGAAATTGTATTGATTGGAATTGAATTTTCATTTTTTTCTAAAATAGCCAATTAGCTTCTTTTTTTTAGTCTTTCATCACAATATAAAAAAATTAAAAAATCTTCCAAGAATAAAATATATTTTTTTGAAATTTTATTTGAAAAATATAAGTTGGTTATAATTAATTGGATTTGAGAAAAATATTTACTTTAAGTCTAAAATAACACAGAAATGTAGTTTTAAAACAAAACAGAAGCAGTGATTTCAACTGACATCACCATGTTTTACATAATTGATGAAACATTAACAGGTGATATCGTAATGATTGTTGTTTTATGGAGATATTATCCGTAAAGCATAATTTAAGAAAATGATGTCAGCACTTATTTCTTTATATAATTCTTAACTACTCAGTAATCTTAAAAATTTTGGAAAATGTTCTCTGTAATCTAATTTTAGGAATGTTGACTTTAAATTTACTATAGTCATCGCTTTTATTTTCTGATAATGTGTATGGTCAAACATACTTTCAAAAAGGGGTAAATTACATAATATTTTATATACATAAAAAAATAATATAATTATTTTTAAAATCTTGGTGCAAAATGATTTGTATTAAGTTTTTCAATTTTTAACTAGTAAATATAGTTTTCACTTGACAACAATATCAACTAATAGGATGAAAGTAATACAGAATTTTAAAAGATTTTTTTTTTTAATCATATCACCCCGAGCAAGGTGGTAACGCCACTGATGTGCAGGGGGCTACGTGAGAGTGAAAAGATTTGGAAAAGAGAAAGCCAGAAACCACATCCTGAACAAGGAACAAGGGATGAGCCTCTACACCTGTACAATAGAAGTTGGTGGAGTGTGAACCGGGCGATAGTTTAGTCTATCTACTCCAATTGAAAAAAAAAATGAAAAAGAAAAAAAAAAGTGAAACGATTGGAAAAGAGAAAGCCGGGTGTATATATTACAACTTATAGTTAAAATGAAAAAAATGAAAACAGTTCTTGTAAAAATTCATTTTTCATTGAAATTTTTTTCTTAAGACAATCGTGTTCTTAACAATTCTTATTTATAAAAGCAATTAAAAGTTTTTCTAATTAATTATGATATAATTTTATTGCATTTTTTATTTCATGATTCACAGCACCTTTTTGGGAAGTAAGTAGTCGTTTGAAAAAAATAATTGATGATTTTCATTCTCCAAAGAGCCCTATTTTTAACTAATAAAATAAATTTTGGATGAAAATTTAATTTCTTGAAATTTCATGAATGTAGTGGTGGGGGGTATCATGTTAAAAAAATAATTTCATTCTTTTTTCCAATCTTTTCACTGTTCTTATTATTTGAATTTTGCATGTGTTTTTCATCGAGAAAAATATGTTGGTCTTTTGACTTAATAGAATAAATATTTTAATGATAAAATTTTGTTTTTAAGTTTGGGACCTTTTTTATCATGCTATACTGTTTTTTTAACAAAAAAGTGAAAGCACTTACAGTTGAGACTAAAATACAATCACAGTCATTAAAAAGGTGATTAGGAATTTTAGGACACAGTAGGGGATCAGCATAGTATGTGTGATGTAAAAAGGCTTAACATTTGCTTAAAAAGATTAATGACTTTCATTATAATTAAAATAGAATTACTGATGGATGCAAAAAAGGATGATTTGCATCACAAGAAAAATGTTAAGTGCTTGATATGTGCTCATGAATCAATCTTATTCGAAATAAACACAAGCACATTTTTTTACCACTCACTTTACCACCACTGTAAAGTTGTCTCCCTGTGTCTTTTCTATAAAGAATTCCATGACAACTGTTCAGATGAGCTCTTCAACAGGATACCTAGACTTTGTAAATTTAAGTGCAGTACTAAACTGATGGTGAGGTCTTACCTATACTCAGTTGCGTTGGTGATATGTAACCATACGTTCTATGCTAACAGTTTCTTTTCTCACATGTCTCCATTGTGGAAATCTTTCCTGGCTTCATACTTTACAGCAAACTTAAAAAAAAATTAAATTTAAAATTTAATTTTAAGTGCAATGTCAATCACTATCTATTGTCCTCTTGATTACTTTTCTTTTGCTCCTTAGCAAAATTCCTTCTAATTCTACCTCACACAGTAACCCATTTATGTGCTAATGGTTTTACTGCCTTGCTTGGGATGTAATAATAAAAAAAAAAGACAATTCAGTGTTTGATTAGGACACAAAGAAATCTGACTATATATTGTTAGATGATGTAGAGGCAGGCGATGCTGGTTTTCCCTTCCTATCACTTAATTTAGCTTACAAAAGAAGTTTAGCCATTCCTCAGACTAGTTAATTGTGTAACGATATATGAATTAGAAACAAATATAGATTGAAATCTGACAGAATGATGAGATAAAGAACAAATAGAAAATGTTTATCAATCTAAAATGATTCATTTTTATTAAATCATCAAAGAATAAAATATGGTGAAAAAGAAGAAAGAAATTCTAGTATTTCTTTGTGTTGTTTGGTTTTCATTAGTTAATCAGGTTTCACATGCATTCGACTTGTTAAACAAACATTAATATAATTTGTGGTGTTCTGTATTCAAGGAAAAATGTGTCCATTTAAAATTGAGAAATAAACAGATTCCAAGCCTAATTGAAAATTTGTAAATATTGCATTACATATGTCAGTGTATACTAATTCTAGTTTATCTAAGCGGGATTCAGATGATAGTGTGTGTGTATCTTTGTAGACTTTGGTGGTTTTTTGCATATTAATATGGGAATGTTTTTATGTATATACCATTTGTTTTAGATAAACATACACTAGATTCTTTAAGAATCGATTCAATAAAAGGTTGTTGAAAAGATAAATTTTCCTTTTATCATTCTTCCTCTTTTTCTTGTTTCATACATTCATTCTTCTTCCTCCTCTTTTTCTTGTTTCATACATTCATTCTTCTTCTTCCTTGTTTCATACATTCATTCTTCTTCTTTCTTGTTTCATACATTCATTCTTCTTCTTCCTTGTTTCATACATTCATTCTTCTTCTTTCTTGTTTCATACATTCATTCTTCTTCTTTCTTGTTTCATACATTCATTCTTCTTCTTCCTCTTTCTTGTTTCATACATTCATTCTTCTTCTTCCTCTTTCTTGTTTCATACATTCATTCTTCTTCTTCCTCTTTCTTGTTTCATACATTCATTCTTCTTCTTCCTCTTTCTTGTTTCATACATTCATTCTTCTTCTTCCTCTTTCTTGTTTCATACATTCATTCTTCTTCTTCCTCTTTCTTGTTTCATACATTCATTCTTCTTCTTCCTCTTTCTTGTTTCATACATTCATTCTTCTTCTTCCTCTTTCTTGTTTCATACATTCATTCTTCCTCTTTCTTGTTTCATACATTCATTCTTCTTCTTCCTCTTTCTTGTTTCATACATTCATTCTTCTTCTTCCTCTTTTTCTTATTTCATACATTCATTCTTCTTCTTCCTCTTTTTCTTGTTTCATACATTCATTCTTCTTCCTCTTTTTCTTGTTTCATACATTCATTCTTCTTTTTTCAAATCATTCACTCTTTCATTCTTTTTCGTCTTTCATTCATTCTTCTTCCATCTTTCTTTCATTCTTGTTTCATTTATCCATTCTTCTTCTATCTTCAACTAATTTTCTTCTGTCTTTCATTCATTATTCTTCTTTTACTAATTCTTTCTCCTGCTGCTTTCTTCAACTGATTTTTCATTCTCTCTCCTGCCTCTCTTTTCAACTCATTTTTTCATTCTTTCTTCCAATTTTTCATTTATTCTTTTATTCATTTTCTTCTGTCTTTCTTTCTTTCATTCATTCATCCTTCATCTTCCCCTTTTTCCTTCTTCCTTTTCTCTCCTCTTCTTTTGAATTCTTCTTTTCTCATCCTCTAATTCTCTCTTCCTCATCAATGTTCTTTGTGAATAGAAAAAAAAAGTAGGAGTGTTCTTGCTCTGAACATATCTTTTTGTGGCATCCCATTAAATATTAGGAACAGATGAATAGTCTATGCCAGGGATGGCTTTCTTATATTTAATATGTGGCTCATGGAAATACGCTGGCTGACCTCATTTTCTTATCACAGGGAATATATTTTAATATGAAAGATAAGAAAAAAATTCAAATGTTTATATTGATATTTATCATTATTATTTATTACATTATTATTTTTATTTTTGGGTCCCTAATTTTATATTAGTTAAATGAGAGAAAATAATATATACATTTTTTATATGCCAGAACAATTTTAGGAAAATAATGGATGTGCGTTGTGGTCCAGTAGATATCGGCTCGGAACGAGAAATCGGGGAGCTGAATTCGAATTCCAGTTGAATTCCTTGCATTCACTTACGTGCAAATACCCTTGGGAAAGGTATTAATCCGTCTCTTCCCTCTAGTTATGGGTTAAATAACAGGATAGATTTGGTTCTATAGCCTTGGCTGGCAACCAGTTTACCGCAGAAAGCAATGGCAACCTACTGCGGGATAATCTTCTGCCCAGACAGTCATGTCTCTTTTGAGACATGATCGCCCAAGCGTGTTTCACGTATGGTACTTAACTGACTGAATGGCAAAGTGGGAAAAAAATTTTCATGCAACATGTTTTGCCCTTTAGGACTTCACTGGGCAAATTGCATCACAAAAAGTTTTTTTTTTTCCATTTGGTCATTGCCCTAAAATATTATATATCCAGGTGAAGAGATTCAACAATTTCTCCGGCATTTACTTTTTTAAAAAAAAGTGCTCAATACAACAAATATTGTAGAGTATAATATAATTAAATTTGTTTTTTTATTTAGAATTAATATAGTTTACATTGCGACATAGAAATTTCTAGGTTTTGAGATTTTTACCTCATCAGACAATGTTCGCTCATTGTTGTGAAAATGATTTTCATTTGAATATAAGAAACAATACATTTGTTATTTATGGATTTCCTCCTCTCTTAGCCATGCGCCGATAGCTTAAGGAGTAGGCACTCCGATTGACACCAAATCTGTCGATTTTCGATTCCGGCTGGAAGCAAGTGGATATCTAGCCACAATGTGATACAGCAAAACAGGCTTGTATGTGAATGATTAATAATAATAAATATATATATATATATATATATATATATATATATACAAATTTTATTCTATCCATACCAACTCTATAATTGTAAATATATTTATATATAAATAAAGTTTCTCATGTAGCTGTTTGATGTCAACTTCAGCATCCCAACTCCAGAGTTTCATAGACAGATCTCTCCGTCCACTCAGGGGTATCAGCAATTGACTGCTTATATTTTTTAATTTTTCTTTTTTGTTGTCTTATCATTGGTGTAAGATTTTTTTCTGTATTGTGTTCGTACATTTATATATATGCAGCAATATACACCTCATTATTTTAAAATACTTTTACCATTTTTTTTTAAAACTCTCTTAAGTTAATTTAACTTGATTGCTGATTAAACATTTAAAAAAATGGCTTTCAAGATAAACTTGGATCATTTTAATTATAACCCTATTTGCATGTTTGAGAAAAAAAAGAAAAAATATTTTATGTTTGCTCCTTTGGTACGATTCAAGAGGAAACTAGTTGTTCATAGAAATTATCAGCAAGGGTGAGATAAATATGGAAGAAAACGAAATATAAATATTTACATGCCAGAACAATGTTAGAAGAATTAATAACAATTTCCATAACTTTAGTATGATGAAGTCATAAATGATGAAATGAGAGAAAAAAAAATAAACAACTGGTGATAAATTTGAGCAATTTTAACGAAAAAGTTTACATGATGAACATAAAATTTGTTCTTAACATAAATCCAAGTAACCTTAGCCTATACTTTTTTAATTTCTTCATTATTAAGTCATGAATTTTTTACCTTTTCATTTAAAGGAAAGGTTTTCCAGCTTCTTAGGCAAATTCAGATTGACAACATTATTTACATTGTTCGGAAATGTTGTGTTCACCTTTGTTGCCATGTTTACGTTGTTTTGGCCGCTATGCACTCCAGCCTTCTTCAGGTGTTAGAAATTTGGAACTGAGAAGTCATAGTGAAAAGAAAGAAAAACCTGGTATTTGTTCCTTTGGTCAGATTTGGGGAAAGCAAGTTGTCCATAGAAATTTTCAGCAGTTATTGAAATATACGGGAGAAAATGATGTATAAATGTTTATATACCAGAACAATGTTAGAAGAATTAATAACAAAATGGAAAAACATGTTTTCAATAACTTTAGTTTCATGAAGTCATAAAGGATGAAATGAGGGGAAAAAAATTCCTCTTCGTCATTAATTTTTACTAATATCAATCAAATGCAAATTGTATATTTTTCTCCAGTGTTCCTATAACTCCTCAACATTAAATATATCCAGTATATTTAAAACAACAGTCAAGATTTTGAAAATATTTGGTATATGGATATGCACTGATTATTGAAGCTCAAATGAAATAATAGCTTAAAAGCTGATATACATTCATTTAAAAAAATTAAATTCTGTAACTTCTGTTAGTCTGTCACATCCTCTAAAACAACCATACATTTACTGATCAAACCAGATTTGGGGGAGAAGTGCAAACAAGTAAGGGGATGCAAAGTACGGTGGATTTTACTAATTAATACAATAAATTTCCATTAATGTTTTTTGAAAAAAAATTAAGTTTTATTATGCAATATACAAATAACTCCCACTATTTTAAAAACAATTTGATGATTAAAATAAATACTTATTTAATAAAAATGAAAATTTTCTTTAAAGTTTTATATACAAAAATCCAGTTTCCAGTTCACCCTGCATTTGCAAGAACTATGAATAAAACACTAGGCTAAATGCTTTAAAAATTTAGAATTTGGCTTCAAAAAGAAATACTTACATATGACCAGTTGTATGTTGCATCCCGAAGAGTAAGAAATCCTAAGAATTTATTCTTTTCTCTTAAAAAGGAATAAAATATATTTTCTTTAAAAAAAATTTGAAGTTATTAAACTTCAAAGTAAGGTTTTTATCAAAGTATTTTTGCAAAAAAATCAGCTTATTCAAATTTCATTGATTGGTTTTGGTTTGCAAAATTAAATGAAGAAGAGTTTGTAAATCTTAAAAAATGTTAGCGATAACTTCAACAATACTAATTACTGTGAAAGTTTCAATACATATCAGTATGTTGCCACAAAATTCTAGTTAAAAAAAATGAAAGAAATCATTTATGCTAATATGACAGATATGAAAATACAATTAAACTTGCTCGTAAATTTTAATGCTTCTAAAACGAAGCTACTATCAATTAACCATCATAGACAACCACACCTACCTCCCATTAGCATGGACCAGGCTTGCCTCCCAGAGAGTAAAACACTGCGCCTCCTTGGTCTCACACTTTCAGTGGACCTCAAGTGGAATGACTATATCGAATCCATTGCTAAATCTGCTGCTATGAAAGTCGGTTCTCTGTGCAGGGCCCGGAGGTTTTTTCCGTCTGAATCTATCCTGCACATTTATAAATCTACCATCCAGCCGTGCATTGAATACTGTTGCCATATCTGGTCGAGTGCCCCTGCTATTCTCCTTGGGCTTCTTGACAAGGTACAGCAGAGGGTCTGTAATGTGATCGATACTGACTTGGCAGACCACCTGCAGTCTCTCTCTCACCGGCGCGACGTGGCTTCCCTGTGTCTCTTCTATAAATACTTCCATGGCTTCTGCTCTGAGGAACTTAGATCACTGGTGCCCCCTAGGTTCGAATTTGCATGAGATACTAGATTAGCAACTAGATCCTACCCTTTTACAGTGAAACCGATAAAATGCAACTGCAACTTCTACTCCAACAGTTTCTTTTCTCGTACTTCCCGACTGTGGAATTCCCTTCCACATGACTGCTTCCCCGACGGCTACAATCTCCAGGAGTTTAAATGTAAGGTCAATAGACACCTCCTAACACAATAACTCACTTCCATTCTTTCAAACACTCTTCCCATCCTCCCAATTACCTATCACCCCCCTTCTGACATTTCCTATATCTAACCACTCTTTCTATTTACCTTCCGCTATGTAGCCCCAAGCACAATAGTGGCAGTGGAATGCCTTGCTTGGAGTGAAACGATTAAAAAAAAAAAGAAAAAATCTTTTTGAATATCATCTTATCTCATGATCATCTGAATGAACAAATTATCTCGAACACTCATGACCTATGCATACCACCCATCATGGTCCTCTATCAAGTTTGAGAGCTCATCCAGTCTCTAAGTGTAATTTGTTGACATTTGTTGTTTCTGGTCTGCAATTTTTATTTTGATAAAATATGCTACTGTAGCTCAAATAAATCTTCTATTGCAATCAGCATGTGATTGAGCTAGTTTGAACACCCACAACACTTGTATGCCACCTATCATGGGAAGTAGAAAACAAAGTGTGAAAGTATGAGAAGTATTTATGTGAAAGTGAACGCAACAAACCTGACCAAAATTTCTACTTAGCATAGCAATTCCACTCTCCATGCCAATGACCACTACACTACATGTACATTCTAAATTAGACTTCTTTTTCTTCTATGTGCTCTGTCCCTTCAGGACTTAGGCGATCATCGCTTTCCATGTCTCCTTATCCCTGGTGGCTCTTAGCCCGCCTTCTCCTGTTACACCATGCAACTCACGTTCTATCATCCAATTGATTAGGTCCTTTAAATATGTTATCGGCTGCTTTCCTCTGTCTCTTTTTCCCTCTATTTGGCCTGTTAGTATCAGATTCTCCAAGCCCTCTTTCCTCATTGCATGTGCCAGGAACTTCAGCCGTCTCTTTCTGATGCTCAGTATTAATTTCCTTTTCATTTCCATCATTTTCAAAACCTCATTATTGTTCACATGCTTGATCCATGATACTCGCAACATCCTTCTGTTAGACTACCACTACTCAAATCAAACCCTTTATTGAATTCATGGGAGTAGATTGGTCTCATTTCATTGTTTATGCTAAGGGATATTTTGTGTTAGTTAATATCTATATTGCATGTGTTATCACTAGTTTCTTGTGATCTATTGGCAATTCCTCCAGCATTAATGCTGTATCAGAGACTTAATGAATGACAGACAATTATCTTTAGGTTACTTTATTTCAGTGATGAGAATAGTAGTAGCAGCGTTGTTTCTTCAAGGAAGAGAGATGGAGAACAGACAACAACAGATTGACCAGTTATTTGCTGCCAACAAATTACTCTTTGTCTTACTCTGCTAGAGCCACAGCATACCAAGGAATCTGGGAGCAGAAGGTATCTTCTCTTTGCTAAAGCGCAGCCTATAGAATTCAAACTATTCTTACTTAGTTTGGGTCCTCAAAGTTCTGATCAATATAATAGGGTTTGTCATTTTGGGCTTACCTAAATATTCCCTAACATTTGTTTTTGTGATGCTGCTTATCTCGTGCAATGGATAGCAGCTTCGGATGCGAAATTAGGGAGCTGAGTTCAAATTCCAGTTAAGCTTGTTACATTCACAAATACCTTTGGGAAAAGCATGAACTCCTCCCTTCTCCTCAGATATGGGTTAAATAATAGGATATGTATCTAGACAAAACCATTGTTATCTCCCAAAAATGCAATATTAACTAAAAAAGGTTTCAGCTCTAAACAACCTACAAAGAGTCGATACGCCATAAAAAATAAAAAGCAAATCAATCACAATTGTCTTTTACACTACCCAATCCAGAGATAGAACAATTTACCAATATGGCGTGAATAAAGTTTTAGCTTGAAATTCCCAGAAGGTTGTCAATGAATAACATACCTGAAGAAGGACTAAGGGCATAACGGCAGAGACGTCATTGGCAATCATGGTCCTCTAAAATTTCCTGTCCTTTTTAGCTCTTAATAAATGCTGTCCTTTTGTTATCTCTCCTAAACAGTGTTCTGACATCCATTTACTAAGGCTCTCTATGTAGGTTATGCATTGTTTTCTTCTGTCTCTCTTGCCTTCAATCTTTCCTGTGAGTAACAAATTTTTCAAGCCCACTTTCCTCATTATGTACCCCAGAAATTTCAACTCTTCCTGATGCTAAGTATGTGTCCTTTTTGTTTCTATTTTCTCTCTAAAATTTTGCTGCTGTTCACATGTTTGGCCCATGTTACACAGCATCCTGCTGTAGAACCACATTTCTGTTGCTTTGAACCTCTTCATCTGAGAGGCAATTGTTGAACATTCACTGTCACATAGGAGGAATGATGTTATGTAACAATTCAGTACTCTTTTCTTTGTTTCTAACAAAATTTTTCTATTAATACCTTGCTTAGTTTTTCAAAGGCAGCTTTTGCTGTCCCAATGAATCTTCATATATCAGTGTCGTATTTTCCGTCCTTTGTTAAAACACTTCCTGGATATTTAAATTGTTGAACTTGTTTGAATTTGTTGTTTCCAATTTGTGATTTGCAAGTTGGACTATTCCTCTCCCTGACAACCATGCATTCTGTCTTCTTGCAGTTACTGTTTAGTCCTTTCTTCTTTCTTTCCTTCATTACCTTTTGTAGTAGTTATAATTTCCTTTCTGAGTTTGCTATCAACACTGCGTCATCTGCATATCTTATGTTGTTAAGATTGTGGCTGCCAATGATGAATCCTTGTAGGACTTTTATTTCTCCCAGAAGTGCCCCAGTGTATAGGCAGAATAAATCAGAAGATTTAATTCTTGTCTTAAGCTCCTTTTTTTTGTATATTTACTGAATTCCTTTCCTATCTGCATGCAGTCCAACTTCAGTATCTAGGTCCCAAGAAAGACATCAAAACAAATGTGACATCAAAATCAACTTGGGTCCCTTCCAAACAATGACAATGATCACCAGTCATACAAAGAAGTTAATGGCAGAACTTTGGACCTACAGCCATATAAGATATTGCAACAACTTCAAACATACATCAGAATTTGATTTTTTTTTCTCCATAAAATGTGATTTATCATCAAAATTAATTGTATAACAATTAATAAAATTAATTGTATAACAATTATAGTATTTGTTAATTAATTGTATAACAATTATAGTATTTGTTAGGTTCACTGCAAGTATAGGTTCTAATAATAATTATTCCTCATCTGAAAAATTCAGGCAAAAACAATGCATTAACTGAATTTGGTTTGAATTGCAACTTTTCAAATAGTACTGTATATGGATGATTTTCTTTTAATAAAATATCCATCAATTTGTCCTAGATTAATTGAATAGTACAATTTTTCTTGAGTTTTCTGGACTTGTATTGAATAAAGGTTTGAGCTAGCATTTTTAAATGCAAACAAATAATCAGTTCTGCTCAGTTCTTAATATTCTATTGATCGGCTATGGTTCCATTCAAAATAGAAATATCAATAGCTAATAATGCATTAATTGGCTGTGTTGCACTTACAAATACAAAGTACCATATTTATGCATTAGTCTCTTGAGAATGAAAGGAATAGTTTTTTTTTTCATTGGTTCTTTTAACTTCAAAAGCAAAATAATAGGATCAATATAAAGTTGTTTTCCTGTATAAAATTGACCAGGGAAAATGTTTCACCATTTCTTTCAGTCTGTGAGCAAAAGATAATCTCTCAGATGAAACAAATTAATTACAAATGGCAATATAAACTTGTTTTCATCTATAATACTGACCAATAAAAATGTTTCATCATTTCTTTCAGTTTGCTAACAGAATATAACCTTTGAGGCCAAACGGGTGCAAGTCTCAATTCAGGGATTGGCATAAATTATCACAAAAGAAAAAAGACAAAAAAAGAAAAAAGATAAAAATAAAATACATGAAGAAATGGATTAAAGCAATGAAATCAGGCATGGCTGACCATGTATTGAGGGAAAAAATTAGCCCCTAACCCCTGTGGAATGAAAAATTATTAGAATAATACTGGAGAGTTAAACATCTGAAAGAATCAGAATATATGCTAGGCTCTGAAAGCTTCAATAGTAGGCCTATTATAGAAAAATACAATATGGGAGTTGTTAAATAAAGAGAAATAACACTAAGGATTGAATAGTAGCAGTAAGAAAAAGAAGCTACTACAGCCAAGTATGACAAGCAGTAGCCAAAAGAGTAGATCCAAGGCTTCAAATTCTAGATTCTGGATTGTCCCATAGGTCAATAGTCTAACTGATTAAAGTATTGTTTATGAATTTAGTGACATAGTAATTGTGAAGAATTTCTTTATATAAAAAGGTACTTCTTCCATTTTTGTCAGTGAGAATGATTGCCTCTTAACCATCTAGGGCCATTCGTATCATATTTGATACAGTATTTCCCTATAAGGAAACATTTGGTATTCATTGACTGAGCAGTCAGTACTGCTTTCATTTGAAATTTATAAAATATTTCTCTTAAAAAATTTTTCAGGAAAATATTTCTTTCAAGGCTTGTTTTCATACTGTATCAAATATGATACGAATGGCCCTAGAGGGTTAATGAACATGTGGGCCTGAGTCTGTTAGAAATTAGTAGGCAAAAACAATTGTGAGTGTCTCATTCACTGACAGGTATTACAATTTCCCTATTATGGTCAACAATCAGTTTAGACCATGCGAATAAAAAAAATAAATCCCACCTCCACCGTGGAAATTTATTTAATTTGATTTTGAGTGTGAGACAAAGACAGTCCAACTTCAGTATCTAGGTCCCAAGAAAGACATTGAAACAAATGTGATATCAAAACCAACTTGGGCCCCTTCCAAACAATGACAATGATCACCAGACCTATAAAGAAGTTAGTGGTAGAACTTTGGACCTACAGCCATATAAGATATTGCAACAACTTCAAACATATATCAGAATTTGATTTTTTTCCAAAAAATGTGATTTATCATCAAAATTAATTGTTCAATGACTATAGTATAACAATTATAGTATTTGTTAAGTTGTTACATATATTCAGTATTATTTTTTCTAATGTTCTGTGAATGATCTTGAATACTCTCACATAGGATTTTTTTACCTCTTAATAACTCTGATTATCCTATGAAATCGTTGTCTAATGTTATTGAGATTGTACATCAGTTTAGACAACACTTTGAGATGGAATGCTAAGTAGACAAGAATGAGAATGTTTGACATCTCTGCTTTTAATCAAGCTGCCAAAGCTGCTCCAGACGTTTATGCTGTGAACGGAGACGAAACTTCAAAACAGCCAAATGGTAAATGCTAAGCTGTAGGTTAAATAAATGAATGAGCTCAAAGAGGCATTTCAGCTGAAAAAGACCTGAGCAGTGATTTAGTGTGATTATTCGACATGACAGTGTTTGCTTTGACATTGCTAATATAAGCAACTCTGCAATTAAAACGCTTGGTTGGGAAGTTCTGCCACACCTAGCATATTTTCTTGATTCAGCCTCTACAGACTACCATCTTTTTCTAACAATTTGAGTGGTGTTTTGCTCAAAAATGATGTGGAGCTTAAAATGTGGCTTAATGTAATTTTCAAGTTACAACCTAGTGATTTCTAATAGTGGATCAATGACAGAAGAACATTAACAATGAAGAAGAAACATTGTTGAATGATTAATCAAAACTATTAATAAATAATAAGTATTAAAATAAATTATAAAAAATGAACAAATTTATTAACAATTTAAGTACTAGAGCAATGATTTTCAACCAGTGTGCTGTAGAATACTGGTGTGCTGTTAGGGGATAGTAGGTGTGGTGCAAAAGTTCTTAAAGGTAATTATTTTCAAAGCTTATGCAAAGTAAGCTTTTCTGCAATAAACAATATTAAAAACAAAAATCATTCATGACTAGAATTCTCAGAAGATTTGAGAGTATTCACATCCAAAATTCGACCTTGCAGAAGATAGTAAAATAAAAAAAAAAAAAAAACAGAAACCAAAAACACCTGAATCTCATTTAGACTTCAACCTAAAATTAACCCTGGACTTTCTATATTCAAGCAAAAGGGAACCTAGACGATCCTATGCCAAAGGGAAAACAGACAAGAGCTTGATCCTGCCTTATGCAAGGTCTATAGAAATTTTTGCCAGGGTTTAAGGACTTGAAATTTCTGCATTAAAAACTGACCTTGTGCCACATCTGGCCTCAGTAGGAAGGTTTCCAGTAAATATCCAGTAAATATCCAGATATCTCATTAAATGTTAAATTATGATAAACAGCAAAGTTTTTTTTAAGAATTTTGATTATTTTATTAAGAATTATAATAAATTGTTTGTTTGTGTTAATAAATGAATAATAAAAAGTATACTCTTTTATTTACACTTTTTTAATCATCATAAGTGTGTTGTAGAAGTGTAACTATAGGCTTGAGTGTGCCATAAGATAAAAAAGGTTGTAAAACACTGTACTTGAGGCTCAAATCAACTCCAAATTGGTTATGAATCTCACTTCACGTGACCTTCTTTCAGATAAACAATATTGCTTTCCTTTCTCTAGGCCAACTGTCAATGTTTTAGCAGTTATTACTTAATTTATCTATCAAGTTTTAGATAAAAATGGTGAGATTCCAGCTGTAGCTTTAGATATCTTAAAGGTGTTTGGCATGCTGGGCTTCTTCACAAGCTAAATTGCTATGACATCTCTAGTCAAACATTTAACTTAATCCAATCATTCTTAAAAAGTCATGTAATAAAAGTAACATCGAACAGCGACACTTCTAGATCATTTCATATTAATAAAGAGAAGGGGTCACTCAAGGCTCAATCTTTGGACCTTTATTGTTTCTTATCAATGGCCTTTCCAATGTCATAAGTTCCCAACTAGGTATTTATGCTAAGGACGGAAATATGTTTAAGTTTTGTTTAATGGCATATCAACCTCTGTGGGTTATTTGATGCCAAAAAGGTGGGGTTTTAAGGTATTTTCTTTTAAATGTTCGGTTATAGAGAGAAGATTGATTTAGGCAGATTTTAATTATTTTTTTTGTTGTTATTCTTTTTTATTTTAGAAAACTGGAAATGTATTCTAGTTTTGTATTAAAAATGTTTTGCTGAGAATAAATTTTTTTTCTTTCAAAAATGTGTTATGGTAATTTTTTCTTCAAAAATGTATTGTTGGTAATATTTTTCCTTCAAAAATGTATATTTTTCTATAAAAGTCTATTTTTATGTATATATTTCTATAACAGTCTATTTTTATACTTTCATAGTGTTTTAACCCCAGTTTGGGGGTTAACTATTTGCCCATAGCTGGGACCTTAACAGGTGCTACCACTTCAGGTCAGGGTAGACCTGAGAACAGCAATTAAGAGGTGGTTCCATGATCCTCACAACCTTCCAGTCAGAGGCCTTGCTGCCAGATGCAGTTTAACATTATGCCCAGCAGAAATATGTATTCCCATCTTAACAGTAAGCCCAAAAGGACTTAAAATAAACCTGGCAACTACCCTTGAAATTACTTCTAATCAGTGGTTAACTGGACCAAAGAATGGCTTGTTAATTTTAATATTTCCAAAATGAAACTGCTACCTTTTAATTCTCAAAGAGAACCATCTTTGCTTTCTATTAGCATGGCTGATGCTGATCTCTAGGAGACCAAGTCATTATGCATTTTTGATTTCATGTTTTCTACTGACATGAAATGGAAAGATTATACTGAATCAATTGCTAGGTCTGTTGCTAGGAAAGTTGGTTCACTGTGTCATGCCAGGTAATGTTTCTCACCAGAATCCATCTTGCGCATTTGTAAATCTACCACTAATATGCACATTGAATTTTACTGCTGAATATGGTCTGGTGCTTCTGCTTTATATCTTGAGATTCTTGACAAAATTCCAAAAAGAATAATATTATTGGTTCTGACCTGGCATTTCAGTTTCAGTCTTCATCCCACTGCTATGACATGGCTTCCTTCTGTTTTTCTGTAAATATTTTTCTATCAGTTGCTTTAATGAACTCTCCTTCTTCATACCTTGACTGTATTGGCAACTAGGTCTCATCATTTTACTACTGAAATAGCTAGATGTAAGTATAAGTTCTATGTTAATAGTTTCTTCTCTCACACTTCTCACCTGATGGCCTGGGTGTTTATATCAGCAAACATTTTCCTCTGGCTAGGATGATTTCTCTTGAATCGTCTGACCATTTTTTCATGTGTCTCTGTCTCTCTACTAAACTCAGCTTTATTTTCTTTCTCTACCACTCTCTTTCTCTCTTGACTGTTCTTTGCTAGACAGTATTTCAAATAATATAGACAAGGCCATTTCCTCTCACCCATTTGCTAATATATTTGTGTGCGGTGACTTCAATGCCCACCAAGTGGCTGAAAAATGGTCACTGATCTTCTCATACAAGTGTTGGATTTCCCCCACACACTTCCAAGTATCCCTGAAGAACACACTTCCCTTCTAGATCTTTGCTTAACTTAAATCTCTGACACTGGCCATGCCGTGCAGCTCTGCCCTCTTGGCAACTCTGATCATACTGTGGTTTCCATTAATATCTCTTTCCACTCCCCTTCTCCTAAGGAATCTCTTACCAGCAGAATATCTGTTGTCAAAGAGCAGACTAGGAGCCATTCTGCAATTTCCTTTGTGATGTCTCTTAGAACAAAGTGTTTAGTCTCCCTGCTGAAGACTGAACCTCCGAGGTCTCCTTCCAGGTGAAAGCTGGCATCAATGCTTTCATCGCAGCCAGGAAGTTCCAATTTAAACCTCATTCATCTCCTTGGTTCTCTGCTGCTTGCATGGTCATCATTGCCCACAAGAATCAGTTCTTTCAGCTTTACTGGAGCTATGCATCTAACTACAATATACCCCTTTTTGTCTCTGCTTGTAATGAATGCAAGCAAATCCCCAATTTTTTTTTTTTTTTTAATCATATCACCCCAAGCAATGCGGTAATGCCACTGATGTGCTGGGGGCTACGTAAGAGTGAAAAGATTTGTAAAAGAGAAAGCCGGAAACCACATCCTAAACTGGGAACAAGGGATGAGCCTCTACACCTGTACAATAGACGTGGGTGGAGTGTGAACCGGGCGATAGTTTAGTCTATCTACTCCAAATAAAAAAAAAAATGATGCTAAGCTTTGCTGATAGAATGAAGAAGTGTATAGCATCCCACAAGTTTGGCTCCAAAGACCATTGGCAGCTCTGCAAAAGTGTGTTCAACAACACCAAACCTTCAATCTCTCCTTTATTCAATAAATTTGAGGTTCTCACAGACACAGTGGACAAAGTTGAGCGCTTTGCTGACAAATTCTCCAACTCCATATTTGATTCATCTAGAGTACCAACACCTAACTTTCCACCTAAAACTGAGGCTCGAGTGAGTGATGTATACACAACCCCACATCTCTGGTCTCTAACATAATTTATAAACTTGACAAGCAGAGGTGACAGAATTCCAGTCAGCATCCTAAAGAAATGTGCCCGTAAACTCTTTCCTGTTCTCTCAAAACACTGTAACTATTGCCTTGCTGTTTCTTGCTTTCCTGCTTGTTGGAAGTCCTTCTTTGTAGTTCCTGTCCTTAACAACTCTAGAGAGCCTTTTAGCAGTTTCTTGTACTCCCTTCCATATACTTGCTTCCATGATAGCTACAATCTCCAAGAGTTTAAGTGCAACGTCAACTGCCATCTTTTATCTCCTTGATTCCCATCTTATCTATTCTCTGATATCCACTGTAAATTGTTGTTCTTTATTTTTACTCTCCTCTCATGTAACCCCCTGCATATCAGTGACCTTGCTTGAGGTAAAATGATTATAAAAAAAACTCCCTTTAGATTTCTTACTTTCCTGTCACAAAATTTAAATGCAACATCAGTCACTATCTTCTGATCTTGCTGTATGCCCTATTTTTAGTGTTTTTTCTCCTCACTAGAGTTTCCCCATTCTCTTTCACTCTCAGTAACCTCTTGTGTCTTAATGGTATTATTGTCTTGCTGAGGGTGAAATGATAAAAAGAAAAAACAGCCGTATTAGATATAATAAGCATTCAAAGTATATAGACATAAGATACTACATCGTTTTACATTAGAAACTTGAGCATATATAGATTTTGGTATCTGTATGACCCTCTCAAAGATGACAGTATTGCCAGAAAGATTTCAGCAAACAGGATTTGACTATGTAATACCATCAACAACAAATATACAATATTTTTAATATATATTTAAATGAAAATTTTTTTTAAATATATATTTAAATGAAAATTTTTTTTAAATATATATTTAAATGAAAATTTTTTTTAAATATATATTTAAATGAAAATTTTTTTTAAATATATATTTAAATGAAAATTTTTTTTAAATATATATTTAAATGAAAATTTTTTTTAAATATATATTTAAATGAAAATTTTTTTTAAATATATATTTAAATGAAAATTTTTTTTAAATATATATTTAAATGAAAATTTTTTTTTAAATATATATTTAAATGAAAATTTTTTTTAAATATATATTTAAATGAAAATTTTTTTTAAATATATATTTAAATGAAAATTTTTTTTAAATATATATTTAAATGAAAATTTTTTTTAAATATATATTTAAATGAAAATTTTTTTTAAATATATATTTAAATGAAAATTTTTTTTAAATATATATTTAAATGAAAATTTTTTTTAAATATATATTTAAATGAAAATTTTTTTTAAATATATATTTAAATGAAAATTTTTTTTAAATATATATTTAAATGAAAATTTTTTTTAAAATATATATTTAAATGAAAATTTTTTTTAAATATATATTTAAATGAAAATTTTTTTTAAATATATATTTAAATGAAAATTTTTTTTTAAATATATATTTAAATGAAAATTTTTTTTAAATATATATTTAAATGAAAATTTTTTTTAAATATATATTTAAATGAAAATTTTTTTTAAATATATATTTAAATGAAAATTTTTTTTAAATATATATTTAAATGAAAATTTTTTTTAAATATATATTTAAATGAAAATTTTTTTTAAATATATATTTAAATGAAATTTTTTTTTAAATATATATTTAAATGAAATTTTTTAAATATATATTTAAATGCAATTTTTTAAAAATATATATTTAAATGCAATTTTTTTTTTAAATAACAATTTCACCTTAAGCATATAAAGAATGTTACTGGTGCACAGGGGATTTCAGTGAGAGAAAAGAAAGAAAACAAAAAACAAGGTACAGGGGATGTTAAAGAAAGAATAAGAAAGGTCGGAATCATGGAGATAGAAAATAGTAACTGATGTTGTTTAAACTTTTAGAGATTGTACAAGGGTCATTCAATAAATAAGGTGAATTTTTCTAGTACAGATAGAAGCTTACTTTTTTTATTATTTTTATTTTTCAATGTAGTCTCCCAGCAGAGTCACACACTTTTCCCATCTTTGCACAAGCTTCCGTATTCCCTCAGCATAAAAATCTTTGGACTGATGTCTCAGCCAATCACTCACAGCACTTTTGACTTCATTGTCACTTTCAAACTTTTTTAAACAATTTAGCTCACTTGTAGACATTTTTTTGGCCGAAACATGTGGCACCATACACAGTTGACATCCTCCTATGAATTTCAACTGATTTGCACCCTTCAGCAACCAAAAACTTGATAACGGACCTCTGTTCAATCCTGAAGCATGCTTTATAGTCAGCCATCTTTGTTAATCTCCAAAACTTTAAGTTTGTTTTCAATCTGCATGAAAAATTAAACCCCTTTAAAAAAGAAGTAAAGGAAAAAAATTTAAAAAAAGTAAGCTTCTATCTGCATTAGAAGTCCTTATACCGAAAAATTCACCTTATTTATTGAATGACCCTCGTAGCTATCAGGAAAGCAACTATACAGAAGGAAATTCCACAGGCAGGAATTGCAAGCAAAATAATTAAAACAATTCTTTTTTTTTCTTATTTTTTTCTTTATTTCACTCCAAGCAAAGCATTAATACCACTAGGGTGCAGGGTATTATTGGTAGAGATGAGAATGAGAAGACTTTAGTGTGAAGAAGTGATAATTGTTTTACCAGCATATCAACCCCTGCATGTCATTTAATTCTAAAACTGAATTTTTTATTCAGGAATGCTTCAAAATGTTTCAAGTGGTAGTAAGGTGTTTTTAAAAATTGTTTTCAAAATATCATGAGTTGTATCGTTCAAAGTCCAAACTATTTTCTGTAGAAGTTGGAAGTATTTATTTTCTTCAGAAATTCTGTTATTTGGGCCGTAGGTATATTTTTGAAGAACATGTTAAGAGTTTGTGCTTGTTAATAGTTGCTATATATTTTTTTTGTGTGTATGCTTCTTGCATTCTATCAAGATATACCTAACAATGAGAAATTGGTTGTGGTGGGTACACTGAGGTGTATTTTCTGCCTTGTGTATGTGTGTGTGCATCCAATTCTTATTCTGTTGACCACTAAGTCTTGTCAATAGTCAGCCAATGGCTTTACATTATCCTTATTGTCAGCTGATGTTTATATAGCTTATTGTTTGGGAACATGTCCCATATTGCTTGCCATTTTCTTTTGATGTCTTTTGCAATTGTGTTTTTGTAATTTGTATATGAGAGTTTGATGTTGGTTATTTTCATTTTTGTTGCCTGTTTTACCAGTGCGTCGACTTTATGATTTTCATTGATGCCTATATGGATTTGGTTCCAGGACAATATTATTTTTTAGTGCTTTATTAACTGATGACAAGTTTCTAGGTTTTCTTGAATATAGAGATGATTTGTGTTCTTTTCTTTAATTGCTGTTAAACTAAATAAGAAGTTTATAATATTCTCAAATTCACTATCTTTTGAATTTTCTATCTTTTTAAGTGCCATTTTAATGGGCTGTAATAGTTAAGCTGTAAAGATGGATGCATTATTTGGTAGTCTGATTTGTTTATGAATTTGTTTGTGGTTGCTGCACCTATTCTATCTAGGATTTTTTATCAATCTGTAGAAAATCGTTTATACTCATGATATTTGTCTCAATTCTTTATACATACTTTTGATTTTTTTTTTTTGTGATATTGTTAATGAGGTTTGGCGATTGTCCATAGAGCTACCTTATTTACTGTAACTAATGTTACATTATCAGGGTCTTAGTTTAATTGTTCTAGTGTTTTGCTAATGAAGGGATGACTGTTGGTTTATTTCTATAGAAATGGATATGTTACGATCCATATATTTTTTTGTATGTCATGTTATTTTGGTTGAATTGTAGTTTTAGGGCATATTGAAGGGATACTTTTTCCTATCTCAGAGATATAGGTTTTTCATTGATTTCTATATAAAGACTTTGCATGGGTGAAGTAAAACCTGGAAGACCCTGAGACTTAATCTCTGTCCTTGATTTTGTTTGGTTTGTAGTATTTTAAGATGGGCTTGACATGCGGCACAGTAAATAATGCATCTATAGTCTAATTTTGATCTGATGTGTGACGTATATATTTAGAGCACTACTTTTTGGTTGACACTTAATTCAGTTTTGATATTACTTTTAGAAGCTTTAAAGCCGTTTAGCCTTTTTGCTTAAGGTAATCAATGTGTGCCTTGAAATTAAGTTTGCTGTCTAGTATAATACCTAGATATTTTATTTGTTGGACTATGGGAATTAAGTATCCATGTAATTTTAATTTTGGATCGAGGTGGTAGGCTCATTTTTTGCAGTAATGCATGTAAACAGTTTTGAAGAAAAGGAAACCATTTTAATTTGTCCATTTTTCTATCTTGTTTAAATGTATCTGTGTATATCTTTCAAGGGGAAGTCATGTTTGGTAATGAGTATGAATATTGAGAGATCATCTACATATAGGGATTTTCAATTCCTGTATTAATGGTTTTAATAATAATATTTACTTTGAGAAGAAATAATGTAACTGATAAAATGCTGCTTGTGTGCATCTGATATTGTGTTTCCATTTGATACTTTGAATGTTTGGTTTGATGTTTTGGATGAATATAGCCATTCTTCCTTTTATTTCCATATTGTGTATATCTTTTAGAATACCATACTTCCATGTGGTATCATAGACTTTTACAAGATTAAAGAATATTGATACCACATGATGACTTTGAACAAAGGATGTAGTTGTACAAGTTGATCATTGGTTCCTTGGTTTTTCCAAATCCACTTTGCTAGCTAGATAAGAGATTGCTTCTCTCCAGGTACCACATTAGTCAAGTATTTACCATTCTCTCCATTGTTTTGTTAATACAACTTGTTAGTTTGCTGGGTTGGAATGGTCTTTGACAGGTTTATGAATTGGAACTATGACAAACTCAAGCCACAATTTTGGAAATTTGTTTGAACACCATATATTATTGAAGATCTGAAGAAATATTAAAAGAGACTATTCTGGCTGGTGTTTTGAAAATTTGTAATGAATTTTAACTGGACTTGTTAGAAAGTTTTATTTTTGTTTATGGGATATTTAATTCTGTCAAAAGAAAGACTACTGTATTATTCTTTATTGTTTGAAGGGAATGTAAGTTTTTTTTTGTTACATAATGATTTTATATTTTTAAAATTTAGGAGTGTAGTGATTTGTTGAGGTGTTTTTTTTTTTAATTCTGTTTCTATGAGGTTAGCTATTTCTTTTTTTCCAGTATATTTATCTTCATTTGTTTTGATTAAGTGGACTGTTGCAGTTTGTGATGTTTTTCCATTAATTTCCCTTATTATTTCCCATGTTTTACTTATTAGAGTTTTGTTGTTTAGTCTAAAGATGTAGTTTTACCAAGATTCTCTTTTGGATTTTTTAATTATACAGCATGCCTTTGCTTGAGCTTACTCAAAGTTTTATAGGTTGATTGTGGTTGCATGATGTAAAAAATATTTAGTATTTTTTTTCCTGGTTTAACTACTACTCTGCATTCTTCTGTAAACCAGGATTTTTATTTGGCATGTAGTTTAAAGAAAGATTTGGGCATTGTTGGCCTTGCTATTTGTGCTAGTATGTTTGTAAAGGAGACTATTGGTTCTGGCTCATTGAGAATTTCCATGTTGATTAGGGATGAGCAGAGTTCATTGAATTTTAGCCAGTTAGCTTTGTGTAGTTGCCATTTTAGATTCCTTTCTTCTGGCATTTGCTTACTTATATTTAGAAAAATAGATGAATGGTCACTACCACATTGGTTTTCATGAACTTTCCATTGAAAGTTCTTAAAAATTGATTAGGAGCATATGATTAGGTCGATAGCTGATGTTGATCAGGTAACTGGGTATGCATCTGATTATTAAGGATACGTAGATCAGATGATTCTAATAGAGATTCTATAATTTTACTAGTTTAACAGGTTCCTACAGCTCTACATTTTGCTGAATGCATTAAATTAGTAAAAAAGGAGTGGGAAGTTTGTCAATTAGCATTTATATTTCAGTCTTATTCAGTCTGTGCTTTAGAGGAATATAAAATGGACATATGGTTATTGTTTCATCAATTGAAGCTTTTACTGCAATGGTCTGTAGAATTGTATTTGTAGTTTTTCATGGGGTATTTATATTTTTAAACAATATCAAAGTACTCCCACTTGGCCTATTCTCTATTGTTGATAAATTTATTTCGTGATAAGTTTCATATCCTTTAAAGAAGATGTTATCAGTTTCTTTGAGAAAGATCTCCTGCAAGCAGACTATATTTAGAATGTAATCTGTAAGGAGTTGTTTGATTTCCTCATAGTTTTGTTTAACACCACTATAGTTCTACTATATGATGCTTGAATCCGTTTGTCCATTTGAGTGACAATAATTTTATTTTAGTGAGTGGATTTTAGGGGCGGTTATAGTTTCCATGAAAATATTTGTAGAAACAATGGAGGGTAGACACGTCACATTAGTAAGAAAATAACTGAAGTCAAGATGCCAGATCAGAATCGATTACATTGCAGATCCTTCTTTGAATTTTGTCAAGAATCTTGGGATATCCATCAGTAACACCATTAAAACCTAGTTAATTTCACGAAGAATTCTTGGAACAATCATGACTCTCCCTAACTTCTTAGTAGCTCAGAGTTTTGCCTTTTTTTAAAACTCTGCTCTTTTAACCATTTACAGAAGCTTGTTAGGTAGGTTATTTGTCGCTTTTTTCTTGTCTTCAATATACACTGTCAGTGTCAAATTCTTGAAAACCTCTTTCCTCATGTGACCTCAATATTGCGATTGTCTCTTTCTGATTCTAAGTATAAGTGTCTTTCTGTTTCCATCTTCCTTAAATCATCGTTACATCGTATTCTCAGCATCCTTTGATAGGATTAAATTTCTGTTGTTTTAAGTTTCTTATTCATCTCTGACGAGATTTTCCTGTATTCACTGTCACATTGGAGGACTAATATTATGTAACAATTCAGCACTATTTTCTTTGTTTATCCCAAAATTTTGTTGCTTACCAAATATTTATAATACATCAATATCCCAAATAATGACTGGGAAAAAATGCCAAGGAAAGCATATAATCAAATATGTAATAGTAAAATTGTTTGTGCATTTGTGAAACTTCTGGAAAAATCCCAAATTCTTTTCATATTCAGTGCCAAAATGGCTTTGTGCCAAATTTAGCCAAACTTAGTAAATATCCATATATGCTTCCAATTTTTTTTAAAGAAAGAAAATAAACAAATTATATTAAAAAAAAACTGTTTCAATGAAGTTGCACTAGAACTATGACTAAAGATAATCATTTAAATTTTTTTTCATATCAATATAAATGGAGCATTACAGATCATGAATATAAAGAAATTTTGCACTTAAATTTCCCAAAATATATATCATAAAATGTGTTGTATAATAAGGCATATCAGAAAAGCTCTTAAAATATGGCATATCAAACAAAAAAAAAAAGATAATAATTGTGTTTGTCCCTCTTTTTTTTTTTTTGACCATTACACCTTAGCAATACTTCATAAATAATGAACAATTCTGTTTTGAACACATGGAAAGACATGAAAGACACTACTTGGTTTCAGAGTAAATGAAAGAAAGAAGAAAAGTGTTTACCATCTGTTTCCATGAAATGGAAAAGCTTTTACTTCCTTATTTCTTAAAATAACCATCAGCATTCATGTTTATGATTGCCATTACAATATTTTGTTGTCAAGCTTGAATATTTAACAATAGGGGAATATCTACAGATATTTTATTGTGATAGAACTCACTATAAGCTTACTCAATCATTAACTGCAGAATTAAAATTCATCAGAAATTTCACATAGAAAAACTGAAATTTTCACAAGTTAAAACTAGAATCATAAAATACAATATGAAATACAATACATTATAAAATGTCTTAAGATTTTAAAAATTATGAAATATTTCATAAAATATATACAAAAATACAGTTCATTGTAAAATATGTTATAAAGCTTATATAAGCTTGTAGTTCTGCTTAATAATGTTGTCAGGAAAACACTGGAAGAAAAGATTAGTGAAGAAAAGATTTAATCCCACGAAGGACATGGATTAAAAAAAAAAAAAAATGTCAATATGAAACTTTTTTTTACTACTATTTTAGCATAAATATGAATTTTCCTTATTAATTTTTCTGTTTTGCTTTTAATCATCCTGATTAAAAAATCAACTAGTTTTTTTTATCTGTATTATTCCTTAAAGATGATAGAAGCTGTTGATATTTTGAAAGAAAATATTTTTCTTTATTTTCTTTGAAAAACTGTTTTTTTTTTTTAGTTAGAAAGATAACTATATTAGTTGTAGATAATGCTAAGTTTTTCAACAAGTTCAATGAATAAATAACTGAATAAACAGATGGACGAACAAATTAATGAATGAACAAACAAATGAATAAAGTTTGTATGTCTGTGTGTGTGTGTGTGTGTATATATATATATATATATATATATATATGAAATGATTTGTTTGAACATTATTTTTTATTGATACTCGTATTTAAGTCAATATTCTGCTTTTAATTAAACAGTATTATATATTTATATCTACCAGCCTGATTATTTACGATAAATTTTTATTATTACAAAAATGTGTGTCATTTGACAGGATTTGAACCTGTGACCCCTATCCACATAGGGGAAGCTACCATATGATCTGGCATGTCTTAGACCTCTCAACCACGAATGACCATTAGTCTAAACAAGGTTTTAATCAAGCCTATATAACACAGTTTTCGATCTATTACAATAACCATATCTGCTCTGAAATGTATCGTAATGACAACAAATGTAAACATGTTATGGAAATTAATGAAGATTAATGAAACTTGGTTATAAACAACCAACAATTTGAAATGATTTGTTTGAACATTAATTTTTATTGATACTTGTATTTAAGTAGATATTCTGTTTTTAATTAAACAGTATTATAATATATTATAAGTTTTGTTAATCTTCGTTAATTTCTGTAACACACACACATATATATATATATATATATATATATATATATATATATATATTAATGCATGTTTTAAATAATATAGACAAGTTTTGTCTATTTATTTTATGTAAATTTTTTTCGTATGATCTAATAAGCTTAACAGCATTATCATTAAATGAAGAAAGAAAATTACAATATTGATACATCATTTTTTAATAATATTCACTTACACACTGGTACCTTTCCCAAGGGTACCAGTGTGTAAGTGAATGCAAAGTGTTTGACTGGAATTGGAACTTGGCTCACCGATTTCCCCTTCCAAGCTGGCATCCACTGCACCACAACGCCACATCTGTCAATAACGCTTACAGCACCTGGTATTCCCAAGCAGTCACCATCTAAGTACTGACCAAGCTCAATGTTGCTTAACTTTGGTGATTGAGTGAGAACCGGTGTATTCAACATGATATGACCGTAAGCATATATAACTTGTTTGCATAAAATTTATAAATATATATATATATATATATATATATTTATTTTATTGTCATCCACAGACAGATCTGTTTCGCTGTATCACAGCTCATCAGTACGATTAGACTCCGATTGCTACACAACCCAGGCTCGAAACCCGACCAATTTGGCGTCAGTCGGCGACTCTACCCCTGGGCCACTGGGCGTTTGGTGGAAGAAGGCAGTCTTTTAGCGCATATCATATTACGCGCCCAATAGCTAGAGTGCTCAAATTCATTTTTACTGAATGAGCAATATATATATATATATATATACATATATATATATAAATAATTTTATGCAAACAAGTTATCAATAATCTTGTATTTTAAAAAAAATATATACTCCAATAACTGGATTTAATAAACAGTAATAAAAAATACCATAGTTCGGTGTGGCAATGCAACACTAGCAGTTTCTGTGAGTAGGTATTCTACTCATAATGAATGAATGAGTCTATATTAGAGAATATGTAGAGAATGTTGGCCATCTTTCTACACAATACTTCCCTTTTTAAGATATGCATTCTCTTTTGAATAAATATTTTCTTCTTTTGGGGTTCACTTCCAACACATTTTTAGTAAAGAGAAAAAGAAATCCAAGCTGAGTGTTTTTGAATAGTTATAATTGGAGTTGGCAAGTCAAAAAGTATTGTACAGCACTTCCATAGGTAAATCTCTTTGTTCGGTTTTATTTCTTAAGCATATCTTGATTTTAATTAATTTAAATGCCATTCATGTTACTAATTTCAACCTTGTACCATATTTTTTTTTTTCTTATCACCCCGAGCAAGGCGGTAATGCCACTGATGTGCAGGGGGCTACGTAATAGTGAAATGATTGGAAAAGAGAAAGCCGGAAACCACATCCTAAACAGGGAACAAGGGATGAGCCTCTTAACCTGTTCAATAGACGTGGGTGGAGTGTGAACCAGGCAATAGATCTATCTACTCCAATTGAAAAAAAAAACAAACAAAGTGAGAAGATTGGAAAAGAGAAAGCCGGAAACCACATCCTAAACAGGGAACAAGGGATGAGCCTCTTAACCTGTTCAATAGACGTGGGTGGAGTGTGAACCGGGCAATAGATCTATCTACTCCAATTGAAAAAAAAAAATAACAAAGTGAGAAGATTGGAAAAGAGAAAGCCGGAAACCACATCCTAAACAGGGAACAAGGGATGAGCCTCTTAACCTGTTCAATAGACGTGGGTGGAGTGTGAACCAGGCAATAGATCTTTCTACTCCAATTGAAATAAAAAACAAACAAAGTGAGAAGATTGGAAAAGAGGGTGGAGTGTAAACCGGGCGATAGATAGATCTAGATAAAATATATTATAAACTATAAAATATGGCATAGTATAAAAGGTCATAAAATATATCAAAGATATGTTATAAAGTATGTCATAAAACATAAAATAAAATTTATAAAATACAGTCTTTTATAGAGTATGATATGAAATAAGATATGTTATACAATCTAAGACCAAATTTGTAATCAATTTTCTCAAATTTTGAAATGGAGTTTTCTTCATTCTAAATATTATTTAGGTGACAATTTTTTTACTTGATGCTGATAAAATATAATATGAAATAAGATATGGTATATTAAATCTAAGACAAAATTTGTAATCAATTTTCTCAAATTTTGAAATGGAGTTTTCTTCATTCTAAATATTATTTAGGTGACAATTTTCATCTTGTTTTGAACATAATTTGGACACCTTCAACCTTTCCTATATATACAGGGTGGTCTAAAAGTAAATGGACAATAGGTGGAATAGGTTTGTGTATTGGCTATATTATTAAAATAGCATTCATCATATTATTCAAGACCAGTTCAAATCATAATTTAGGTCTTGTATTTATAAAGCTTGATTCAAACTTTGGTTACCATGATAACTTCTGTGGTAAAATACACCAGGTCTAATGGTGGCATCTACTTAGCATATGAGAGTATACAGGTTTGAATCCTGCCAGAAGATAGATATTTTCCAAGCAAGATTTTTCTAACATCTAGGTTGATATATATAATTAAAATGTACTGTTTAATTATAGAAAAACAGACTATCCACTCAAATACAACTATCCATTAAAAATAATGTTCAAACAAATTTAAATACACACACACACACATATATAGTACTGCTGCCATTTATGGTCAGGTGCCCCTGCCGTTCTCCTCAGTGTTCTTGACAAGCTCCAAAGGAGAGTCTGTAATGTGATAGGTACCGATCTGGCGACTCGTCTGCAGCCACTTTCCCATCGTCGAAATGTGGCCTCTCTCTGTCTCTTCTATAAATACTTTCATGGCTTCTGCTCGGATGAGCTTAAGTCACTGATGCCTCCTCAACAGGTGTTTACCCGTTCAACCAGACTGGCAACTGGGTCCCACCCATTCACAGTCAGGTTAGCCAAACGCAGACGACAATTCTACTCCTGCAGCTTCCTCTCTCGCACTTCCCGCCTGTGGAACTCACTCCCGTATTCTTGCTTTCCTGACGGCTACGACCTCCAGAAATTTAAAAGCAAAGTTAATACTCACCTACTAACCACTGGCCTCTAGCTCTCTCCCCTCCCCTGTATAACCTTCCCTTTCTCTCCGCCCATGTACCTGTCATTGCACCTGCTTTCTCAGTTTTCTATTGTTCCTTTCTAACTAGCTTGTACTCCTCACTCTTTTCTAATTAATCTTTCTACATTTATGTAACCCCCTGCACATCAGTGGCGTTTCTGCCTTGCTCGGGGTGAAATGATTAAAAAAAAAAAAAAAAAAAAAAAAAAAAATATATATATATATATATATATATATAAGTGCTGAGCTGTGTTGATGCTTGGTGCCAAGATTGTCTTTTCAGTCGTTTACTGAGAAAAAGATATTTTGGTAAGATATTTTGTCATAAAGTACTCAATATCGAGATAGAGCATTAATAAGATTAGTGTAGAGTAGTTAGTCACTTAACTGAGCAGTCATGCAACTTTGAAGTTTTGTGAAGGAACCACTATATAATGTTCTCATTCTGCAGAGGGTTTTTAATCAGCTTTTCAATATCCAATATATATATATATATATATATATATATATATATATATATATATATCTTAATTTCCAAATCTGGCCTGTACCTTATCACTGTGTTCATAATTAATGTTGTTAACAGATGATTTCTTGTTTTTTATAATATGTCTACTTTCAGCAACATTTATATCATTATAATTGTTATCAGCACCCAAGCATCAGGATCATCATCCTCTCTCCCTATTCCTTTTATCTACTCGTTGTAGCAGTTGCAGATGGCTGTAAACGAGAAATTGACAAGGCCATTCACATGAATTTGATTGTGGTGGATGACTCTTGACAGAGAAGCCCACGTATCTCCCTTGTGGTTAAAAGGGGATTCAGACAGGTGAAGCCTGGTAAACCTGGTTGTATTGGGCTGTTGAAGACTTAGTCTATCAAGGTACACCTTGGTTATGTCAGTTTCTTCTACTGGCTTGCCATTGACATTGTGTAGATCTTCACTTATTCTGCTGTTGGGGTTTTTGCCAGTTGGTCACATTCAGTTTGGTCATTCCTCTTTGAACTGACTGTCATGGGTGCCCCTACAGAAGTTGTTACTCCTGAGGGGCTTTGCACTAGTGATCACTAGGACAAGTAATCCCTCAGCTCTGACAAGGGATGACCATATACATTTTGCACTGGATGTTGGAGAGTGAACAGTTATCAAATGACTTATTACTTTAATGACAATAATAGAAATTATTATAGCAGTACAATAAAAACTAATCAGTTTAGCCAAAAGTGCTCAGAACCAATAAATGTCTTGATATTTTTTACATTCATTAAGTCCATAAAAGACAAGTGTAAACATACAAGAAAAACAAAAAAAAAACAAAAAAACAAAAGTACCTTGTCAGTTTTGTTTGTCTATATTTCTGAGATGAGACAGTATTTATGCTATTTATATTGTTTGGCCTGTGGCCCTCATATTGTCATATTCACAATGTTTTGGCCTTCTTCAGGATCTGTTTATATTTCTGAGATGAGGCATTGTAATTATTTATAATCAACAGTTTGACCAAGGTTTGTATGCCCAAAACCTCTGTCATGAGGACTTGTGACTTTATGCTAGCACAAACATCTGAAGGTTCTGAATAATTTTGTCTAATTTCACTCATAAGGCTTGGGTGAATTCAGGGCATGGTTTTCAGACATTTTCCAAAGGTACCATCTACTGAGATGGTTTTAACAGGTTGACAGAATTAAGAAGCCATTTTTGTGGTGAAGGGATCATGGTGATATTTGAACACATGTTTTATAGTCAGTAAACAAACATTCTAACTGCTCATCCACAAGCCCCCACCCCATATATATATATATAATTCCATTTAAAAATAAATTAGGTCATTTAAATGTAAATCATCTGCACAACCACATCAACATTGCCTGATGATGAGAACCTATCTCGAAACATAGAAATTTCCATGTCACAATGTAAAATTGATATATAACTATATAATTATATATATATATATATATATATATATATATATATACACACACATACCACTAACAACCCTACCCCACTCCGCACACACTGTTATATGCCTCAGAATTGTGGTCCACATATAGGTCATATATCAATGAGCTGGATGTCTTCCAAAAAAGTTCTTTCCATGCAATCTGTGGCTATACTTTTAGTTATATGGTGTCCAATGTTGATCTTCTTACAAAGTGCAATATTGGCAAAATTGAGTCTTTCCTGAATTTTGCTGGGCTGGTCATGTTGCAAGGATGAGTGAAAACAGAATACCTAAGGTCTTCATGTATAGCCAGCTTGACAGGGGACAAAAGAGGGTTGGATGGCCATGACTCAGGTATAAAGAAAAGATAAAGTGTAACTTCTCAGCTGTCAATGTGTCTCATACTAACTTTGAAAATGTTGCCCTAGATAGAAATAACTGGAGATATTTGTGCCAGAGTGGTATCAGAAATTTTGAAATCAGTTGTATTGACCAGCAAAGAGATAAAAGACAATAACAAAAAGTGTCAAATATTCCTGTGGTTATATTCTGAGAATTTCACTGTTACACATTATAGGGACTTGTATGCAGGTCACTAGTGGGACATATGACACAAACATAAAAACTAAATGAGGTTGTTGGATCCTCCTATGTCAAAATCAATGGGACAGTCCAATATATATATATATATATATATATATATATATATATATACGTACATGCGCACACACACACACACACACACATGAACCTATGTTTTAGACATGACTTGGAGTTTCATGTGTCTTAGTAATTAATTATCAGGTGCATATAATTCTGGACTTTTCTCAATTTGAATTATTAATATTATGGGTATTAAATATTTAATACCCATAACAAACATTATGAAAGTAATGCTCATAAATAACACAAATTGAGAAAAGTCAAGCATGATATGCACCTGATGATTGTTAAAATGCGTGAAACTGAGTCATGCCTAAAAAGTAGGATAAAATGTACATTTATTATTATATATATTTTTTTGCTGTGTTATACAGTATGGAGCACTGTTCTATTCACACCTGGTTAATATTTATATATTGATGTGTATCTAGGCATATACGCATATGTATACTTATTTACCCACTTACCTATATATATATATATATATATATATATATATATATATATTTTAATTCAGATACTTCAATCCAAGGGAAAAAAGCAGGAAGGTAAATTCCAAAAAACCCGATCCTAATTAATATTAAAAATTTATTTTAATATTAAAAAATGATACAGGATATATATATATATATTGTAATAGTTGTTACAATGGTTTATAAATTCATAGTATCACTACACAAAAATTTTTGCATTTCGAAGCTGCTTTACACGCTTCTCATTGTGTGAGAAAGCAGCTTCGAAATGCAAAAATTTTAGTGTAGTGATACGTTGAATTTATAAACCATTGTAACAACTATTACAATATAACGCTCTATGTTGTATTGAGCACTCTTTATAAAAGTAAATGCATGAACAGCAGGTAAAAAAACCTACGAGTTCCACAACTTTGTTACAATATATATATATATATATATTTTTTTTTTCTTTAATCCGAAATTGAAAAAGCAGGAAGGTAAATTCCAAGAGCCTGATCCTAATTAATATTAAAAAATTTTTAATATTAAAAAATATATTTCTCAAATTTTAACCGTTATTTATTTTTTTTCTCCTTCTCAACCCTATTTTTCTTCATTTTGATATTAGAACTGTGTTGCTGAGGAGATGTTAATTCTCACTTAGAGATTTCATGTTGAAATGTTCATTCAACATTTTTGAATTTTGAAAATTTACTTTAATTTATTTATATATATATATGTGTGTGTGTGTGTATGTGTGTGTGTGTGTGTACACACACAGAGTGTATAAACAACTTTTTATACAGATAAAACATTTTCTTACCCAATGCTGTATGTCCTGAAGTGTATTTTAAAATTTGGCTGTGAGTTTTTGGAATGTCACCAAGTGGTGGTTTATATCGTGTGAAACTCATGAAGCAATACCATTTACAAACGTCTTTGTTCTCAAACTGTGGTGACATCATGAGCTCTTTTCCAAAGTATGTCCATAGCTGTTGCCCTGTCATCTGCGATGCTTCTTCCAGCTGAAGTTTGCTGCGAAACAAGTGGCAAATCGACCGATTTGTACCTGGTTCAGTCTCGATTTTAAAAGTTCGTCTGTCAAACCCGTGTTCTCGAATTTTCTCAGCAGTGAATGTCTGAAGCAGTTCTGCAGCAAATGCAATTCTACGTAGAGCACTCTCAGCAGTGCAGTCCTCTGTGTCAGGACCTTGGAATGAGCCATCATCATCAGAGCACACAATGTAGACCGGGCGCACAAAGTAAGGACACTGGAAGTCAACCAAGAACAATGTCAGGACCAGCTCGTCAGCCCCATATTTGAGATGAATGATATTCTTGCCGAGTTCGAGCCGTACAAGAACCTTGAAAGAACCCTCAATCACGAACCAGGAAAGTCTCTGCTGAGGTTGGCAAAGCTCGTTCCAAGCCTGGATTTGTCCATCAGGGAGAGAGGACAAAGAGGTGGAGTTTGGTAACGAGCTGGGGACAACTTCACCGATGATAAGAGGTAAGGCATGGGTCAGCTTTTCTCCATCGGTAACATTGTGAACATAAATTACCATCCTCTAGTCACCTGGAACCACATTCAATTCTTCAGGTTCTGCAAAAGAAAAAAAAAAAGATCATCATCGCATATCAATACTACAATGGGTCATCATTTTGTTTATCTTAAAGTGGAGTAATAGTTATCAGGATGGAAACCTAAGAGTTACATAAATACTGGCCAAGCTATATTTGAAAATCTTTTTTTTGGTTTTTACTCATTTCACCCCAAGCAAGGCAATAAAAAAAACTAAAATGAAAGAGGTTACTCAGTGAAAGAAAAAGAAAAACATTATTAAGGAGAGAGAACAAAAAAAGAACAGGAATTAAGAAGACAATAATAACAATTGAAAATACATTTAAATTTTTGAAAATCAAAGTTGGAAAACAAGAGGTCAGAAGAGTTCCAGAAGCAAGAAATGCAAGAAAGAAAAACAAAAAAACTCTTAGAACTTATGGGTTATATCTTGTCATTTCAACTGTAAAATGATGAGACCTAGTTGCCAATCTAGTCCGTTAGTTAAGTGCCATATGTGAAACACGCTTGGGTGATCATGTCTTGTAAGAGACATGACTGACTGGGCAGAAGATTATTCCGCAGTAGCAGTAGGTTGCCATTGCTTTCTGCGGTAGACTGGTTGCCAGCCAAGGCTATAGAACCCAATCTGTCCTGTTATTTAACCCATAACTGGAAGGAAGACACAGACTAATACCTTTCCCAAGGGTATTTGCGTGTAAGTGAATGCAATGAATTCAACTAGAATTCAAACTCTGCTCCCCGATTTCTCGTTCCGAGCCGATATCCAATGCACCACAACACACATCCGTGCCAATCTAGGATTTAAATATGTAAAGTTGAGGTATCAAAGGAAGAAAGCTCATGAGAACAATTACTATGAAAATATTTATAGAAAAGACACAGAGGAAACTATTTAATGGCAGTAGGAAGGTGACTGAAGATGAGATGTTGGGTCAGGATTGATACCATTGCAGATTTTTGGATTTTATCAGGAATCTTTAAATATATAGCAGGAGCACTTGATGTGAAAGTAATATTCAATGCATGGACAAAATTTATTTATTTGGGAAAGATAAAATATTTCCAGCCTTATTCTGGGAGAAAACTCTCGACATAAAGATAAAAGACAAATTAAGACTAGGGTGTGTCTTTTTGTCAGATTTATTCAACTTGAAAAGACATTGCACATAGAGGCAGTTGTATATTGAGATAAAGCGACAGATAGATTTTGTTTTATTGTTTAGCAGCATATCCACACTTCTGTGGGTTACTTAATGCCAAAAATTAAATACAAAAAATTTAAACCTTATAATTCAAGAGAATGACAATATTTCATGATTACATTTAATAGATAAAAGTAGACACATAATTCCCTGAACAACTCGATAATGATAACTACGGAGAAGAATTTTTTTTTTTTTCAATCATATCACCCCCAGCAAGGCGGTAACAGCACTGATGTGCAGGGAGCTATGTAAGAGTGAAAAGATTGGTAAAGAGAAAGCCGGAAGCCACATCCTAAACAGGGCACAAGGGATGAGCCTCTTCACCTGTTCAATAGACGTGGGTGGAGTGTGAACCAAGTGATAGTTTAGTCTATCTACTCCAATTAAAAAAAAGAAAAGAAAATTTGTTACAACTTTCACAGGGTAAGAGATTTAATGAGTGCAAAATAAAATCATAAACCTAAAGTAGGAATTTACAAAATAGACTGCCAAAGATATCCTGGAAAATATATGGTTGAAACAAGTAGGAATTTAAATAAATTTTTTTTTAAAAACCATCTTTCACAGAACAATGCTCTCAAGACATTAGTTGTTCCTCATAATAACACTGACCATAATTCTTCTAACTCATTAAAAAATGTAGTTTAATTTAGAGAAAATAATTTATTAAGATGAAAATACTTGAAAATGCGCTAATTTCATAATTTTCTGCTGTTTGATGTTTGTTGATGTATCAACTTCTAATAGATCATTTAATATTAAAATTTAATTTTCTTGAAAGCATTAGTAATTTAATTTACAAAAATGAATTGCTAGTAATAATTTTTTTCCAAAAATTTACTGCTGGTATTTATATTTATATGGTATTTTATATAATATATATATTTTTATACTTTCATAGTGTTTTGACCTCAGTTTAGGGGGTTAACTATTTGCCCATTGTTGAGCCCCTAACAGGTGCTACCACGCATGTCAGGGTGAACCCGGGAACAGCAGCGATTAAAAGGTTGTTCTACACTTCTCAAAACCTCCAACTTCTCAACCAGAAGCTTTGCTGCTGGATGTAGTTTATCATCATATGCAGGATAGAATCTTCTGCTGTAAATTTACGTCCAGGATCAGAAAACTCATCTCAACAATATTATCTGAACATATAAGTAAAATGAACAATATTGAATGTACAATTTGGGTCTGGTTCACAATGAGCATTTTTGAAAAGAAGAAAAAAAGAGAAGGAGGAGAAAGAAGAAAGAGGAGAAGAAAAGAAAAAAGAAAAGTAGAAGAAAAAAGAGAAGAAGAAGAAGAAGAAAGAAGAGAGGAAAAAGAGGAGAAAAAAGAAGAGAAAAGTTTGATTATAATTCTGATTTAAAAAATGCAGTTTTCATTAATATAAAATAATTTAAATAATTAAGGTGAAAATGTGGGCCATCTAAAAGCAATAGCAATAAAAATAAAGCAGAAGTGATAGAAAGCTGAGTAAGGTTGGTTGTGTTATCCATCAAGATTCACCAGACTTCAAATATTTAATTTTAAAACTAAGTATCTTGTATCTTTAAAAAAAAAAAAAACAACAAAAAACAAAACATTTTATATAAAATTGTAACTGGCTTCTTTTGTATTTCTTCATCCATATACAAGACAGATTCAATTAAAAAAAAACATTATTAATCTAACAAAGTTCCTTCCAGGGACAAAACATGTGTAGAATTTTTTTCCATTATGTTTTTATTTTCAGTGAGGTTTGCCCTATACAAGATCTGGAGGCCACACAAGGTAGAGGATTACATTAAAAGGCAGTTTATATGGATAAGAGGGGAAGCTGATGGTTAGCCCTAGACTTGAACATGTTAAGATTGGGGAAACATGTTCTTGGGGGTCAATTCCACAGAGCAGTGGTTCATGGGAAGAAGTTGTTTAAGTGGAACTTACTTCTCCCCAATGTAATATGAAGGGAATGTGGGTAGTTTTCTACAATATGAGTGGTATGGCAGGTCCTAGCTGTGAAGGTTAGAACTGGTAGAACTAAGGAATGTAGGTCGTCTGAGAACTTTCCATGGAAGTAGGAATGGAGCAGCAAGAGGCTCACATGATAGGGTTATGGCCTTTTTTTTATTTTATTATATTGAGACAGTTTATACACTTAAAAGGAGAAGATGATGGTCATCCTTAGACTTGAACAGGTTAAGATTGTAAAGATTGGGGAAATATCCTCTTGTGAGTTGGTTCCACAGAGCAATGGTTTGTGGAAAGAAGCAGTACAAGTGGAACTTACTTTTCACCAATGGAATACAGATGTTATTCAATTACCTACAATGGACAGCAGAATAAGAACAATCTAACTGCATAGATTACATAAAGGGTTTAGTTTGAAATTCCTTGATGGTTACAGATGGACATACCTGAAGAAAGCCAGAGGACACAACAGCTGAAGCAATGTGATAATAAAAACAAAGATGAGGACATTAACTGTAAACAATTTAAGATTGACAAAGCATTTTTTGTTAAACAAAATTCTGTAGTACATCTTGTAAGTCATAATCCAGTGTTAGACACTTTATTTGGTAATATTCCGTCTGTGGATACACAAGAAGCTAAGAACTTCCTGCTGCAAGTCAATGTTGATGTCGATAAAATATGAAGGAAATGTATTATTGATTGACTGTATCGCTCTGGAACCAAGTTTGACAGGTTGGCCAACCTGGGAACTTTGCATTAGCAGGTGTTCTATCCACTCAGTAAAATATTCGATTTACTTTCTCATGTGCAGATTGATTTCAGTTTTAATGTAAACATTTACATACTTTAACTCTCATTGGTTTTATAAGTATAAAAATGTACTAATAGAAAAAAAAATTGTGTAGGAAAAACTTATGCAAGATCTAAATTCTCAATTCACAATTGTTTACATTTGACTTGCTTGATTTTAAAAGTATGTTAATGTACTGACAGAAAAAAGATTAGACTATAAACAACTTATCCAAGATTAAAATGTTCAATTCCCACCTTATTTATATCTGATGAGTTTTGATTTTACAAGTACAGAAATGATAGGCAATTAACACTTTTTCCAGTCTTTTGAACAGGAATTTGCATATATATATATATATATATATATATATATATATATGGGAGCTTTGTAATTTGCTTGAAGCATTGTGTATATTAGGTGTATGGGTAGGTAATACCCAACACCTTCTTTACCTTTCTTTATTTTACTAAACGTATTGTGATAGCTTTCAAAACCTACACATACACACATATATATATAACCAGGTGAAAAGAACCAACAGTTTCAGGATTCTGAGTTCTCTGGCATTTACTTTTTTAAAAAAGTGCTCAATACAACAAATATTATAGAGCATAGTATAATTAAATTTGATTTTTTTATTTAAATTAATGTGTGTGTGTATATATATATATATATATATATATATATAGCACAAAATGTCACTTTAACTGAGCAGGTTCATGCCAACTTCAAAGTTCATGAGGACACTATTATGATTTTCTCACTCAATGGATGAGAATTTTTTTTTCTGGAATCTATCTTACATATTTATAAGTATACCATTTGTCCACACACACACACACACACACACACGGTGATTGAAAAGTAGCTCACTATTTTATCAACTTAACAGCCTGTGACTTTTTTTTGGGGCTGGTTAAAGAAGCAAGTTTACTATACAACACCAATACTTTCAAAGAACTTAAAGGATGAATACTAGTCATGTCTTCTATACCACAAGAGTTCCTGGTTCCCAAAAGCTGGTTGTGAAATCTGGTGCCCATATCGAATTTTAAATAAAACCTCCCCTTAAATGCTTTGCTCTCATATCCATTTCTTATAAAAAGTATAGTTAATAAATAAATTTTAAGTATTTAAAATGGGAGTTACTTTTCAGTCACCCTATATATATATATATATATATGTTCAAGTTTGGTTTAAGAAGAGACATGGTATTTAAAATATTTCAGTTTTTTTTTTTTTTTTTTTTTTACAGTCTCCAATTTTCAAAGTCTAAATGATTAGTGAAGGTTAAAATCTAGGTTGTTCTATGGTAAATTCCCTGTATTCAGTGGACTTGTAAATTACAGCGTCTAGCTTTATCAAGCTTGTTATATCTTTTAATAGAATTATTTTAATATGAGATCATGTTGACTACAGTAGGACCTCATAATTCACCATAGATAAATTCCCCACAGAAAATGAAGTCTATAGATAATGGCAAAACATCTGCATATTTCCAAATATTTTCATCAAAATCAACACAGATTTTAAAATACTGAGTATTTCATAAAAAACAGATATCATTTTGTAATTTAATACTGTCAACAGTATACAAATGTTTTCTAAGATCAATGGTGAAAAAGGCTTTGAGTGTCTTGGCAAAGATCATTCTTTTTTGAGCATTGTGGACTGGCACTACAAACAAAAAGAACTATATCAAATAACAGAAACTATATAACTTAACAACTACCAACAGCAGCAACAACTAAAATGGATAGCACAGTTAACTTGAAGAGAAAATAATGATATAATCAAGGTGTTAAAATGACACATCACTTCAAATGGAAGGTTAGGAAGGAAATCCACATCTATTCTAGAAAGAGCAATAAAAGCTACTGGACTTGAGAGATCTGTTTTTCAAAAAAAAAGGAAGAAAAGTATTCTAAGATAGATCTTAAAATTTCAACTAAAAACATTACTGGCTGCTGAATCAATGAATGCCAAATGTCTCCTCCTTGTGGAAAAGCAGCCAATATTACCAACAACTTGACCAATTCTCATTCAAATGATTTTAACAGCAATGTAGAAATAACTAAAAATTATGTTTAATGTTTTTTTCCATTCAGTTATAGAAATGCTATTCACTGCAACAAAAAAGGTGTTGTATGTGTTAAGAGTTGACAAGACAATGCAGAGAGGAGAGAATTTGCTTAAAATTGTTTACAGATTTGTAAATGGCTCAAAATGTTTGAAGAGGAAGACTTCTGCGCAGAGCGAAAGGTTAAGGGCAATCACCGGAATCAGAAGAGATGGTTGAGAAGAGTGCATATAAAAAAACTTATAAAATCATTCATAAAATCCATATGCCCAGTGGGTTTTCAGCACCTGGGAAATTTAAAGAGTTGCACCTCCTCTGTAGCCAGAAGTTGGTATAAATTTTAGTTTTGTACCTATTTTCTCAAACTAATTAATTTTTTTGCACCACTAAAATTTAGCATCAGGGAAAATCACCCGCTGGCCTGATCCACGCTATACCAATGCACATATCTTTGAATTTCTCATTCAAATTCAGTCTCATTTGCCAAACTCAGATATTTACATCTAAAATTATTCAAATTTTTTTAAAAACACCCTATATAGTCTTAAGTGTCTCATAGGTAAGTAAGAGAATGCTTATTTTTTTTTTCTTTGAGAAAATTTTTTCAACCCCTATCACCTTAAGACAATCTTTTTAACAATATTGTCCTCATCTTTGCAGCCATATTTACAATGTTTTGGCTGTTGTACACTTTGACCTTCTACATTAAATGGTGAAAAGAATCATTTTTACCACTTATTATAAAATATTATCTGAAGAAGAACAGTATTGTTCTGAAACATGAAAATTTTTGTGTAGTAATACAATAAACCATTGTAATAACAAAATTACTGTATATATATATATATATATATATATATATATATATATATATATATATATATATGTGAGAGAGATAATGGAAGGATTCAGAAACTGGTCCATTTTTTATTTTATTTTAACCATAAATTATTTTGGGGGAGGATTTCAAAGTAAAAAAATATATATATAATAATTTGAATTATCATCATGATTAAAATCTGTTCAGATATTGATATCCACAAAAGTAATCCCAATAAAGTTAAATAATCAAAAAATACATTTATTGAGGTCTTTTTTTTTTTCAGGTTAGCATGTACAAGTCATGTTGACCTTCTTTCAGAAGAAGACAGCTGATATTGATGGAAATGTAGGTAGAGCAAAAGAAAAAGAATGTTGCATGCAACTAATAGAAAACTTTAATTTTATTACATTCCAGAAACTGGTTCTACCAACTTCTGAAAAATTAGTAACTTGTTCATGCAAACTGGTTACCTACTACCACTACATATGTGTGTGTGTGTAAGAAAATATATATATATGTGTGTGTGTGTGTGTGCATATGTGTATATGCACACACACACAGTGAGCTCCTGATATTTATGAGGGTTTAGGGACTAGAACCGGCCACAAATGATTAAAATCCCTAAAGTACTTATAAGCATCTATTTTGATTGTTAAAAGCACCCATATGCCTTAAACTTTTATCTTAAACACCTTAGAAACATTTTGTACCCTTTTTAAAACATTTTCCGAAAATAGTACTGTACAGCGTAAATTTTCTTAATTTAACAACTGTTGATACGACCATTGAAAATACTGTATAAAGTATGTGTAACAAGACATAAAATATTGTATAAAGTTTAAAACATTTTTTAAAAACAGGTCAGTGACGATGACCCCTGACTTCACATAAATTTTCTTCCATCCGTACAATAACCATTTTCTTTTATGCATACATAGGTACCACTATTGAAAATATTAAAATATATATGTGCACAATAGTAATAGACAAAAACAAAAATACTTAATAATTTTGGTGCTTAAGCTCCTTGCTGGAAGCTTTAGAAGAAGCTAAGCATTTAGGCAGCATCTTAGAGCATATGTAAAAGGAAAAACACAAAAGCAAATTCACAAAGATTCACAGAACGTGACATCAGGAAAATAGTTAGGTCTATGGCTTCTGCGAAAGTCACAGAGCATTTTGCATATCAACCAATTTGCACCGGTCTTGTACCACCCTTTAATCACCAGCCAATAACGTTTGAGTATTGGAATGAACAGATGCATGCACGCATTTAGCTGTTGTGCCAGCTGTAAATACTTTCTAGTAAAAATTCCATGAATGTCTGAAGTCGCAAATGCTGAAATGCAAATAGACAGGGGCTGACTTTATATAAATTGGGATCAAGTATGGATTGGAATCTGACAGAAAGATTGAATACAGAACGTATAAGAAACATAAATCTAATATGTTTTGCCTTTATTAAAACTTCATCAGAGTGTCACGAAGAAAGAAGTGTCAACACCAACACAGGTGGTTGAATGTTGATCACCAGAGGATCATCTCTTGTTCCCTGTTTAGGATGTGGTTTCCGGCTTTCTCTTTTCCAATCTTTTCACTCTTACGTAGCCCCCAGCACATCAGTGGTGTTACCACCTTGCTCTTGCTCGGGGTGATATGATTAAAAAAAAAAAAAAAAAATAACAAATGGAACTATAAATGTGACAACGATAATTGGGGATCATGTGACCACGATAATAACCTATATTAAACACTAGACAGGAGTCTGGGTAGATCAACTGAGAGGATCAACTCATTAGATGAACTAGATTATGTATAGCAGCAGTCATATTAGTTACAGCTGAGTAGCAGAGTTCCATGTTCATATTGTGATATTACTATTAGTCCTTGAGTAGATTACTCAGGAGGAGTCCTAAGAGTGGATACTATGTATTATCAGGAGGAACCTCTTAATAAAGCACTATTCACGAGATATGCGAATAACTATCTTGCAATGCTAAGATACACGAATATCACCTCGTAGTAATAACTATTACTACAAATCCACAAGCAACTGAAGTAATATACCTAGACCCAAGAAAATACAACATATCAGTAACCTTTTGGGTTACAACACAAAGAATGAAATACCCTTTTTCTTTTTCCTCGCACTTCTCACCTGTGGAAGTCCCTTCCATTTACTTGCTTACCCAAGAGCTACAATCTCCAAAAATTTAAAGGCAATGCCAATTGTCAACTTCTATTTTTTGTATCCTGGTCATCTTTTACCCTTTCCTTAATACCCACTGTACTCAGTCTTTTCTGTCATTTTAACTCCCTGCACACTTGTAGCGGTCCTGCTTTACTTGGGGTAAAATTATTATAAAAAAAAAAAAAAAAGAGTATAAGGTCCACATTTCAGCTGATGGGTGTGTGGCTGCTCACGTACTCTTGCTAACAAATTACTGAAGTGAAATAAAACGCAATGTTAAATATGAACGATTCAAGTCTAGTGTCTTCATTAGTCATAGCGATGCCTTTATTGCAATCGCCTGCTAGTAATTAACAGATGACACCATATTGATGACAAACACAAAAAGAAAACAGTAAATGAAAGGTGGAAGAAAGGACTAACCATCAACTGTAAGAAGACTAAGCACATGATCATTAGCAAAAGAGATGTGAGTTGAAGATGTGAGCTTGTATAAACTGGAGATATCAAAATCAAAAAAGTACAAAAATTTATTGATGTGGGAAGTATCTTCATAGACAACAGAAAAGGTGGCACGCATTTGCATTTTGCGTTTTGTTTGATGCCCATATCAACCTCTGCGGGTTATTTAACGCCAAAAAAGCGGGGTTTTAAGGTATTTTTTATTTTTTTTTACTAATGCTCGGTTATAATGAGAAGGTAGATTTAGTCAGATTTTAATGAAAATTTAGTTTTTATTCTTTTTTTATTTTAGAAAACCGAAAATGACTTCTAGTTTTGTGTTCAAAAATGTTTTGCTGAGAATAATTTTTTTTTCTTTCAAAAAAGTGTTATGGTAATAATTTTTCCTTAAAAAATGTATATATTTCTATAAAAGTCTATTTTTATACTTTCATAGTGTTTGACCCCAGTTTGGGGATTAACTATTTGCCCATAGCTGGGACCCTAACAGGGTCAGGGTGGACCTGGACACAACAGCCATTAAGAGGTGGTTCCATGCTCCTCACAACCTCCAAATCAGAGGCCTTGATGCTGGATGCAGTTTACTGTCATGCCCAGGACGGGAAAAGGTGGTACTGAAGTCTAAAGGTGCATTGTAATAACAAAAGGGCCTTCCAAAAGCTAAGCAAAGTATAAAAAAACAGGAAAATCTAGTTAGAAACAATTACTGCTGAACTTCTATGTGATATCAATTTTCCCATATGGCTGAGAATAGCAAATAGTAATCTTATTAGAATAGCAAAAGATGCTTCTAAAACAAAGTATTAAAACTCAGGAAAATTTAATTAGAAGCAAAAAGTACTGAAATACTATGCAATATTATTCCTCCTATATAGCAGTGTGCATTGTGGTGCAGTGGATATTGTCTTCGAACAACAAATTAGAGAGCTGAGTTTGAATTCCAGTCAAATTAGTTGCATTCACTTACCCACAAACACCCTTGGGAAAGAGTATTAATCTGTCGCTTCTGCCTTCAGCTATGGGTTAAATAGCAGGATAGATTAGGTTCTATAATCTTGGTTGGCAACCAGTCTACTGCAGGAAGTAATGGCAACCTACTGTAGAAAAATCTTCTGCCCAGTCAGTCAAGTCTTTTCGAAAACATGATCACCCAAGCGTCTATCATGTGGGACACTTGACTGATTGATATAGCAGTGAATATTGGACAATTTCATGATAGATAAAAAAAAGAAACTGAAGGTGACAGTTATGGTTTTGCAGAAGGATGCTGAGTATATCATAGAACATTTTTTTTTTTAATCATCTCACCCCAAGCAAGGCATTCCACTGCCACTATTGCGCATGGGGCTACATAGGGGAAGGTAAAGAGAAGGAGTGGATAGACATAGGGAATGTCAGGAGAAAGGTGATAAATGAGTAAGGATAGCGAGGATGAGTGTTGGGCAGATGGGAAGAGTGCTTGATAGAATGGGAGCAGGTTAGTGTGTTAGGAGGTGTGTATTGACCTTACATTTAAACTCCTGGAGATTGTAGCCGTCGGGGAAGCAATCGTTTGGAAGAGAAATGTGAGCAACAAGGAAGTTTTAATAAAAAGAGGAAAGGACACGTAATAAGGAAAGAGAACTTAAAAAATTTGACACTCACAGGACATGCCAAAGCAACAGAAACACTGAATAACCTATTGAGTGAGTTTATTTAACCCTGTAACACAGCTGTGGGTATCTGGTACCAACGCTCTTTCTTTCATGGATCACAACCATGTTCCAGGGTTAAATAGATAGCAGATCAGGGACTAGAGGGATGGAAAGGAGACAAATGTTGCTTAGATCTACAAAAGCCTTGATCACCCACATCTTGAAGAGACATGGCATATAGAAGAATAAGATACTAATCACTGATATGAGTTACAATATTACAAGATGGTTGAAGACTATCAATATATGAAATATCCCTACTATATACATACTGTCAGTTAAGTGCCATACGTGATAGACACTTTGGGTAATCATGTCTTGAAAGAGACATGACTGACTGGGCAGAAGATTATCCTGCAGTAGGTTGCCATTGCTTTCTGTGGTAGACTGGTTGCCAGCCAAGGCTATAGAACCCAATCTGTCCTATTATTTAACCCATAATTGGAGGGAAGAGACAGATTAATACCTTTTCCAAGGGTATTTATACATAAGCGAATGCAAGGAATCCAACTGGAATTCGAACTCGGCACCCCAATTTGTCATTCCGAGTCGATATCCGTTTCACCATGACACACATAGATGAAAACTGGCATTGTCCTTCATTTTCTGTTAATGTAGTTCTTCAAATTTTGTCATGGCAATAAAAGATATTTACTAAGTTTAGCTTATCCAAAGACATATTGGAATAGCGAAAGATGTATTCGTAAAGACAAACAAAGTATTAAGAAACAGGAAAATTTAATAAGGAAAGAATTGAGTTATATGAAAGTGAATGCTGGACAATTTTCTCACAGATAAAGAGACTTGAGACAACAGAAATGTGTTTCTCCAGAAGAAATGCTGAGAATATGATAGATGGAGCATTTAAACAGCAAGAAACTTTAATAGAAGGCACACAAAATAGACACTGTTACTTAGAGATAGTTGAAACTTCTGGGACTCATAAGTAAAGAGGGTTTGGAGAATTTAACAGTCAGAAGATATTCTGAAAACAAAAGAGGAAGATGAAAACAACAAGTAACCCCTAACAAAATTGTATGAATGGATGTTAGAACAGGCAATTGAAGGTAGAAAAAAAAAACAAAAAAAAACAAGTATTACTTCTATATGACAGCCAGATATCTGTATAAAAGCTTAGTAATTTCCTTATGCTGTAATTTCAGTCTATCATTTGTAATTTCAAATCTAAACTTATTAAAAATGGAACTTTGTCTCTGTGTGTGTGTGTGTGTGTGTGTGTGTGTGTGTGTGCATCCATTACCTATAGACTCTGAAATGGCTGAACCGATTTTCTTGAAAATTTACACAGTTGTATTATAAGCGTCTGTGAGTGTTCTTAGCTAGGTTTTGTGTCGAGGTACCCCCGATAAATATCAAAAATCGATAATCAGAAAAATTGGGTTATAGAAGGAGTGGTTCAATTGTAATCAAATTTGATACACGCATAGACAAAGATATAAGAAACGATATTCAGAAGGTTCAAGGTTGCAGTTCTTACAGTAGTGCAGAAAATTGATAATATATATATATATATATATATATATATATATATATATATAAGGCAAGATGTTTGTGTGTGTGTGTCTGTTTATCTGTGTGTCCTCTATACAAATCCACAATTTTTATCCGATTCTCACCAAACTTCACACAAACATACTTTAGGCTGAGTCTGAGCTCCAGGACCATGGATTAGTTTTAAAGCTTTCATTCCACCCAAGCAATGCCGGGCTATATTGCTAGTAAAGAATAAGCAAAACAGTATTTTTAATACACATTTATGGGAGGGGACTGGTGTCATTACCTAGTGCCTAAGGTGACCCTAAAAAAAAAAAAGAAAGGGATTTGAGCAATTTTTTCATGATATTACTGATAAACTTTCCTTAAACTTTGGCCTTGTGTCACATTCAGTAGTGATGTGGCAGCACTAATAAATCTCTCGCATGGATATCATGCATGGCGTCGAACTCATTCAGAAATGTCTAAACTCTCAGCTATATTTTCTCTGATCCGGAATTAAAAACAGCATCAAGCAAATGAATCCTTTAGGTCTTAAAAAAGATGATCCATTATCAGGTTTTATAGAATGATGAAGCAGATTCATAAAGAACTTAGCCAAACAGCAGAAACTGCATCACTTGAAGACTTTCAACAGCAGCAATGACTAAAAAGCATAGATATGTAACTGGCAAAGAAAATGTTATAATCAAGAGGCTGACTTTCCACTCTAAACATGTTAGGAAAGGAGCCCCCATCAATACTAGAAATAGCAATTACAGCAGACATGAGAAACCTATTTTTCATAAAATTGTTTTCACAGAAAGATTTTTTAATTTCAATGAACAGTAACACTAAATATTTAGTCAATGAATGCCAAATGTTTCCTTATAAGGAAACGGTTAATCTTATTACTAATACAAATGTTAACAAGGAGTAAAAAGGTTTGTATATCATTTGGCTCACACTCCTCAGATTTTTTGAAAGTAGTAGTGGTTTATCTTGTGTTACATATTTAGGATTAGAATTGGGCTTCTAGTTCCTTCTAAAGCCTTTTCATTCTCTTTCAGTCTCAGTGGCATTATTGCCTTGCTTGCGAGAGAGGGAAGCGATTTGATTTAAACAAAAAAGTGGATAAAATTTAAGACAGGATTTATCACTAGTATGCTCTGGAGACTAGTGAACAAAAGCAGGTGAGTGATCTGCTAGATAAATTTCTCCCCCATAACAACTTTAGCTACATCATATTAACAAAATATAATAACACTCATTGTCAACCTTGACCGAAGTTCATCCAGAGTTCTGAATGAACCCTGCCAAACAAATGAAGCAAACTTGGTTTAGTTTGAAGTTACCAGTTACTCCAAGCATAATTCATTTTAATATTAATTAATCAATATTAATTAATGCAGATATTTGCTTAATCAAAAGGCAATAATTTGCTCAGAGATTTTAATCCTGTTTATCAAAGCAGTTCTCAAAATGGTTTGAAATGGATATAAAGGAAGCAAGAGTTATAATGTTAAACAATGATTAGCAAACTAATGTATTTAATCCTCACTTGGTGTTCACTATTATAGCCTTGTGCTAAACTTGATACTTGGAGAATTTTTTTTCTATAAAATAAAATTCCATCTGTCATTGAAAGCAGGGAAATTTCAACAATGCTTCTATAATAAACAGATTAAAATAAAAGGTTTAGTTTGAAATTCACTGAATGTTACCCAGATTGACAGACACATGAAGAAGGATAGAGAGCACAATGGCCGAAATGTTGGGATAACAACAAAGATGAGGATGAGAGAAGAAGAATTTACCTTCAGACTATATGTCATGTTCCTTCAGGACGTTGGCAATCATGGCTCTCCACGATTTCATGTCCTTTGTAGCTCTTAATAAATTTTTGCCATCTCTCCTAAACGCCATTCATATACACCAGCTCTCTAGGTAGATTAAGCCTTGTTTTCTATTGTTTCTCTTGTCTAATCTGTCACGTGAGTATCAAATTTTCCAAGCTTTTTCTCCTCATTATGTGCCCTAGAAACTTTAACTATCTCTTCCTGATGTTAAGTATGAATGTTCGTTTAGTTTCCATTTTCTCTAAAACTTAATACATTCTCACATCCATGGTATTCTCAGCATCCTTCAGTAGAAACATTTAAATAAGGAAACAAATTTAAACATTCAACTAATTTTCAGATGTTCCAGCTTACATCTGAGAATTGTTTAACAGAAAACAGAAAATTTGATGTTGAAATTCAAAGGTGATTTGGAAAATCTAAGTGCCTTCCAAAAGCTAAGCAATGTATTAAGAAATAGGAAAATTTCATTCGAAACAAAGAGTGCTAAATGGTTACAGAATATTGATCCTCCTAAGCTTGTGTAAATGAATAGCAGAAGAAGGTCAGAGAGCAATGGTGAAAACACAAACCTTACTAAAGAGCTACAAATGATGGGAAGTAGTAGAGAGCCATGATCACTGACATCCTGAAGAGAAACAGCATATAGAATCAGGATACTCAATGCATTAGTCATGGCTGACCACTTGTATCCAAAGATACCAGTCTACTAGAGTGGCTAGTTAATCCCCACTGCAGATGCTTGCTCGGGCACATTTAACACTCTACAGACTCCACCTGTGTTTTGTATTGCAACTTGGCTGAGCTAACTTGGTTACAGTTTCTGGGAGAGAGTGCATTATCTGGCTTGAACAACAGGCTGAATAAGGTCAGGATGCTCAAATGCTCGGTCATGATGTCTATTGACTTTGTGATAGCACAACTATCGATGGCTCCCAAAGAGTTCCATCTACCCAACTTCACTCATAAGGCTTGGGTCAATCAGTGGTATGGTTTTCAGGCACATTCCAAAGGAGCTGCATGCTGGCATCGCCTCCTCCAGATCGATAACATGAAGACTCACCTTCCTGACAAATCGACCATGGTGAGATTCAAATCAGAGCTTCGTGGTCAGAAAGTGAATGTTGTAACAACTTGGGCATGTGCATACTAAAAAAAAAACTATAACTATAATTGACTTAAAGCATGTTGCTTTGATTAGCAGAGAAAGTCATTTATTAAGGTGAAAATATATTGAAAGAGCACTAACTTCTGAAACATCTATGGTAAATTTTTATGTCCAAAATTATACAAAACTAGCTTTCATTACACCTGGCATTGCTCAGGTGTAATGAAAGCTTTAAAACTAATCCATGGTCCTGGAGCTCAGACTCTTTGGACCTTGGCACGAAAGACTAAAAAGCAATAGTTCTTTCCAGTTAAAGCGAAATTGTAGACTGAAAGAAAAATGAATGGATGTAAGTCAAATTTTGATTTCCTGGTATCAATATCAAATAAGTATTTTTCATTGTAAACTGAATTTTGAAGGCTAAATAAGGCCTCTGAGTAAATGGTATCATGGCTGAGACTAAGAACTACAATTATACCTACTTAGAGCCAAACCCAAAGCAAAAACTAAAATAAAAGCACTGAAAAAATTACAGACATACAGGCAGATAAACAGACACACACACACAAACATCTTGCCTTTTATATATATATATGTATATATTATCGATTTTCTGCACTATTGTAAGAACTGCAACCTTGAAACTTCGGAATATCGTTTCTTATGTCTTTGTCTATGAGTGTATCAAATTTGATTAAAATCGGACCACTCCTTGTGTAACTTGATTTTTTCGATTATCGATTTGATATTTATTGGGGGTACCTTGATACAAAACCTAGTTAAGAACACTTGCAGATTCTTATAGTACAACTGTGTAAATTTTCAAGAAAATCGGTTCAGTCATTTCGGAGTCTATAGGTAACGGACACACACACAGACAGACAAAGTTCCATTTATAAATAAGTTTAGATTAAATTTAGATATATCTTTCTTAAAATTGCTTCTTATAAAATGTGGGAAAATGAAAACAAAGCTATAGAAAGCCTAATGAGCTACGCTAAATTAAACATATCGATACAATGGAGGCTCAAATTTAAATTTAAACTATCCAACATTTATTGTATTCCTTTTCACTTTTAGTTTGAAGAAGTTCCTTCCATGAATAAAATGTGTTACTGTGTTTTTATTTTTCCATTTTGTTAATCACTTGCCAAATATTATGTGAATATATCTTTAAAGATTTGGCAAATCTGCATAGTCAGTCACAAATCGAAAAAGACATGATTACTCAAGCATGTATCACATATAGTTTAGTTTGGTTTGGTTTGTTTCTGTTTAACGGCCTATCAACATTTAAAATGTCATTTAAGGCCAGCAACATCTTTCTATTTTAAATGACAGTTGTTGTTGACATTTTTCATTCAAAAAAGTTTTGTTGGTAATATTTTTCATTCAAAAACGTTTTGTTGGTAAATACCTTCATAGCATTTTGACCCGAGTTGGGGGGGGGGGTTTAACTATTTACCCATAGCCGGGACCCTAACAGGTGCTACCACCCTGGGTCAGGGCGGATCTGGGAACAACAGCAATTAAGAGGTGGTTCCACGCTCCCCACAACCTCCCAATCAGAGGCCTTGCTGCCGAATGCAGTTTACCGTCATACTCAGGATCATCACATATAGTACTTGACTTTCATATTTATCTGTTACACAACCTCTTCTTGACTTACTAATGAGATATTCCATTTTTATGATAACAGTGGGTATTAATCAATATGAATAAGAAAATATGCCTGATTAATATCAGGCATTAAATATCTAATTAGAAGTTGTTTTTTATACTTCTTTCATTTCTTATTTTTGTTTCTGAAAGTGTTTACTGTTTACAATCTAAAAAGCAGAAGTGTTCTTTACATGTGGCAATAAATGCAATTGTATAAATAAAAGTCCTAGATTACAAATGTAAAAAGTATAACCAATGAAGTTGTAAATTTATTTAGATACAAGTGGGCCTGTACCATCAAAAATAACGGCAAAATATATATTAATGTACCTACTATTGAGTATCTTTCATTAACACATAAGAAAAAAAAATAATCCAAACACCTTAGCATGACAGGAGGGAATTATATATATATATATGTAAAAATACACAACAGTCTTTATATTAATAGAAAGGATATTTTTTTTTATATACAATTGTATAATCATATCACTCCAAGCAAGGCATTGTGGCTGTGACAATCTCAAATTTATTGATCAAAGGAGGGGTGGAGAGTTTGTTGTTGTTCAACACACTTCTGCAGAGCTGCCAGTAGTATTTGGAACCAAACTTGTGGGCTGCTGCCATTGAGTTAAGTATTTTTTAATCTTTCACAAATGAGAAGTACAAAAGAAGAAATTGTTAGGACAGAATTTAGTTACTTCTAACAATTTCAACTGTAAAATAATGAGACCTAGCTGCCTATTTAGTACTCCACTTAGATTCTAAAAACTGAAAATTCATAAAAACAATTACCTTGAAAATATTTATAGAAAAGGCACAGGGAAGCTATGCTACAGTGGAGGTAAAATGACTGAAGCTAAGAAGCCAGGTCAAGACTGATAAAATTGCAGATTTTTAATTTTACCGAGAATCGCTAAATACATAACAGAAGCAACAGGCTAGGTCAGTGGAAGCAATATTCAAAGCATGGATGAATGGTAAACTTATAAAAGTGTAAGATAAATTCTGTCAAGAAAAATTGACGCAGTGAACCAACTTAGTGTGATGATGATGAGCAGAGTTCAAATTCCAATTAAATTTGTTGCATTCACTTATGTACAAATACCTTGGGAAAGGTATTAATTAATCTCTTCTCCCCTTAGCTATGGGTTAAGTAGCGGAACAGATTAGGTTCTATAGCCTTAGTTAGTAACCAGTCTACTACAGAAAGTAATAACAACCTACTGTGGGATAATTTTCCACCCAGTCAGTCATGTCTCTTTTGAGACATGATTGCCCAAGCATGTATCATGTATAGCACTTAACTGAATGACAGTGAGACAAGGCTTAGAGAACTGAAAGGATAACTTTCATAGCAGCAGAATTATCAGTTGATTCAATTTAATCTTTCCACTTCATGTCAGCTGAAAATTTTACTCCAAAATGGCACAAGGAAATTCATAACACTGCTCTGGGCCCCTAATCAGTACCCTAAAGCCAGGTTCAGAAGTAGTACAAACCAGCCTTGTGTACACAAGTGATAAAAAGATGAGAATCCATTCTGAATAAGTATATTTCCAGTGGAAATTTCCAGTGTAAAGTTTCAGCCAAAAAGAATGTGTATTACTGCGACATTAAGTAGATAATGTTTAGCTATATGGTTGAGCAGTCATTAGTATCCTACTAAATTGGAGTATTTAGTACATCTGCAGCTTGACCCTTGAATTAGTTTACAAGAACAGTCACTGCTGGGAGCCAAGGTAGGGGTTGGCGGTGTCTATTTAGAACAGTTTTGGGGTTTTGCACTGACTAATCCGGAAATAAAAGTTGAATGAGAAAAGAACAACTCAGTGAGAAAAGTTTTATAAAGAATAAGAAGCGTCTTTCAAAAACATTTACAATAATTGTGCCTGGCAGAAACTTAAGTGGCATTGATAAAGTCAGTTGAGTAACATTTGAATCATAAACAACAGATATACATGAAAAACTTGGCCTAAACAATATAACCTAAAAGAGGAAAGCTTTTTTTTTTTTTTTTTTACAGAAACAGTTAGAAGAGAAAGATTGACATAAAATTAAAATTTTAAAATTTCAAGACCAAAATATACTCCTAAACAAACAAAGGGAGATCATAAATATGTGTTGCCATAGAAATAAGTAAAAATTACAATTAGTCAGTTAAGTGCCATACATGATACACGCTTGGGCGATCATGTCTCGAAAGAGACATGACTGACTGGGCAGAAGATTATCCCACAGTAGGTTGCCATTGCTTTCTGCGGTAGACTGGTTGCCGACCAAGGCTATAGAACCCAATCTGTCCTGCTATTTAACCCATAACTGGAAGGAAGAGACGGATTAATACCTTTCCCAAGGGTATTTGTGCATAAGTGAATACAATGGATATTACAATAATTATCCTATTCCTCCAATTAGTCCCAATAAAAATTTAAAAACAAAAAGATTTTAAAGTTTGACCAAGCAGTTACTTTCCCACGACCTACCACTACTAACCCAAGGGTCAGTCCGCATACCTCCCACTACCAAGGAGAAATTACTACTAGATTCCTTCTACTAATCCAACCCAATGAAAACCAATATATCCCAACCCCTTCCTTTACATAAGCTAACCTCTGGGCTTATAATTTTCCCTCATTCTCTGTTTATAAGGGGTCGAAGAATGCACGTGTGAAAATGACAAGTTGAAAATGGATATTTCCCCACTAAGTTTGATCTGAATTTACAGATAAATGAAGATATATATATATATATATATATATATATAGTGTATTGAGGTAGTAGATAAGTTTCTAAACATATATTGTTAAATATAACAGACAATGAATGTCTATGATATTTAATCATAAGCCGTTCTAAACATCATATTACATTCAAACAAAGGTATTGGATAATAAAATAACGATAACACAGGGTGTAATTTTATTAAAATATCAATAAAAGTAATGTCCATAGAAGCTACTTAACTGTTATCTTATATCATATTAAGCGGCATATGTACAAACCATAACCAAAATACTGTATGCTATTTTGTGAGAGATTTTGAAAGAGAAAATTTTTTTTTTTTTATTAGTGAAAAATCATGGCTCCTGTGTCCATTGTTAACAGAAAAAACTAACTGAGTAATGGCCAAAGGTGTAGAGGCCAGAAATTTCGTTATTAGGTCACAGGATACAACAACAAACCTACCTATTGAGTTTGAGTTTTGTTTAACAGCATATCAACCTCTGTGAGTTATTTAATGCCAAAAAGGTTGGGTTTTAAGGTATTTTTTTTTTAATGTTCAGTTATAATGAGTATGTTGATTTAGTCTGATTTTAATAAAAAAATTTGTTTTTATTTTTTTTATTTTAGAAAACTGAAGAGGTCTTCTGGTTTTGCATTCAAAAATGTTTTGCTGAGAATAATTTTTTCCTTCAAAAATGTGTTATGGCAATAATTTTTCTTCAAAAATGTATTGTTGGTAATATTTTTCCTTCAAATACGTATATTTTTCTATAAAAGTCTCTTCTTATGTATATATTTCTATAAAAGTCTATTTTTATACTTTCATAGTGTTTTAAACCATAGCTGGGACCTTAACAGGTGTTACCATTCCGGGTCAGGGTGGACCTGGGAACAACAGCAATTAAGAGGTGGTTCTATGCTCCTCACTACCTCCCAATCAGAGGCCTTGCTGCTGGATGCAGTTTACTATCATGCCCAGGACCAACTAACTAAGAAAGGAACAAGCAGAATTATTATATGATGTATAATGGATCAGATTACTGTTTCTAGATGCATTTGTGATGAACATAACTCAGCAAACACAGCACATAGTTGAGATTTTTGTTAAGATAGTAACTGTTAAAATGATGTTGCAGAATAGGATTTCCATTCCAATTTATAATTTAACACTTTTAGTGCCGCATTGTTACGGCATTGTCGCCTGTCTGTGCTGGCTTATTTCAGGAAATAAATTGCTGTAAAGACGCTGACAGCTATTTTTTATAGTCACAGCTATTTTGGTGTCGATTAGATTCTCTATATTACAGACTGGGATAAACGACTTCACAAATAGACTACATGATAAAAGTAAGTTCCAAAACAGGTCAAAGTGTATGTTACTACATGTCTATGCTAGTCTGGAAATAGCATTAGATTAGCATACATTTAATTGTCTTGAAAATGTATGTGTGTGTGTGTGTGTGTGATGTAACATTATATATATATATATATATATATATATATATATATATATATACACACACACATACTTGGGCAGCAAACTTTCTTTTAAGTATCTTTTGCTGAATACGCCTGGCAAGTGGCAGTGTGTTTTTTAGTAATATTGTGTTTTTGGTTGAGTTCTAACAAACCTTAACCAAAAACACAATATTACCAAAAAACTCTGCAACTTGTCAGCTGTATTCAATGAAATATATATTTGTTTTTGGTCATAATTTAATGACACCAGTACTTAGTTATATTAAAAAGTGCTCAATACATTTATATTGTAGAGCTTTTAAATATTTTCAAATATATATATATCTAATTTTCCATTTGTAAACCAGTTATTGTGTGACCTAGGTTTCTACCATGAGTGGTGTCTTCAGGCAATTTTCAATAACTGATTTTACCGTTTACCTTTTTTTTTTTTTTAAAGCAAGCTCACGTAACAGTGTTTTTTTTTTCATAATTCTTACATAGCAGGGAATTTTTGATTGCACAATTTTTTAAGTTACAAGAAATTATGTTTTCATCCATGGTTGTATACTAAAAAATTCCTTTTTAGGTTCATACAACCATGGATGAAAACGTCATAATTTCTTGTAATTTTAAAAATTAAAAATTTTAAAAAGGTTGTCTAATAACTCATTCACAAATGGAAAATATTCAAAAGTTCTACAGTATAATTGCATTGAACACTTTTTAATACAAATGTGCAGTGGTTTAATTTTATTATGACTAAAAACTAAATAATTAAACAATCAATGTATATATATTAGTGCAATCTCTCTTTTATACAAGTTTTGTTAAAGATACGGTGAATAAGGTTTTTATCAAATTTTCTTGTGTTCATGCATGTGTTTTCTTTTCTGGACACAAATACATGTCCAAAAGTTCTGCATCTTTAAGCACTTTTTTTTTAATCACATCACCCCGAGCAAGGCGGTAATGCCACTGATGTGCAGGGGGCTACATAAGAGTGAAAAGATTGGAAAAGAGAAAGCCGGAAACCACATCCTAAACAGGAAACAAGAGATGAGCCTCTTCATCTGTTCAATAGATGAGGGTGGAGTGTGAACCAGGCGATAGTTTAGTCTATCTACTCCAATTAAAAAAAAAAAGTGAGAAGACCAGAAAAGAGAAAAAACCGGAAACCGCATCCTAAACAGGAAACAAGAGATGAGCCTCTTCACCTGTTCAATAGACGTGGATGGAGTGTGAACCGGGCGATTTTAAGCCATTATCAAGCACAATTTTTTGTTTTTAACTTTATGTGTAAGTTTTTTTTTTTTATATAGTAGTAGGCCTCCATCAGTCAGGGTAGCATTCTAGCTGTCTGATTGACTGGAGCATCGGCATTTGTTACTGTAGAAATAATGCAAGAGTGACAGTCTTTGTTGCAGAAGTTGCATTTAGGTTTTGTTTTTGGTAAATCAGAGCTGTCATTTTGCTTCCTACAAACCCACCTCTCCATGGTGACTTGTGTTAGTTGCTCCTCCCTTGATTTAAGTTATTGGGCCAGGGTTCTTCTCCAGTTGAACTGGTTGACTGCTACACTCTCCCATGATTCAGTGTTGATGCCCACAGCTTTCATATCGCATTTTATTACATCACGATACCACAATTGTGGCCAACCAGTGTGTCTTCTTCCAGAGGCTAGCTCTCCATACATGAGGTCTTTTGGAATTCGACCGTCTGGCATGCAGTAGACATGGCCTAGCCAGTGGAGTCTGTGCTGTTTAAGGAGTGTGAACATGGTAAGCAGACTGGCTCAAGAAAGGACCTCAGTGTTGGGCACCTTGTCTTTTATATATGTCTGAAGTTAAAGGAAAGTTTGTTTTTTTCAAGCAGCACATTATGGCAGTGTTCGTAGCTAGTGTTATTGGCTTTTCCTTTTTTTTACTATTAGGGTTGCCATTATTTTTAACTTTTTTTTTTTATATGTGGATGGGTCTGTTGTATTTATATTTTCTACTAATAAGTTTTAGATGGAAATTGTATGTTTAAATGAGTTGTAATTAAGCTAGTGCCAGGTAGGTGTAACGTGAATCTTCTAGAAACACATGTATGACCAATATAATAACTTACGAGTTTGGCTTGATCAGGAACACAGTTCCTTAAAAGATATTTGAACTTGTAAATAATATTGGTTCTTTGTGGTTTAAGTAAACTACAGACAATATTATTTACCCCTACAGCAGTAGAAATGTTGACAATTGTGAGGGAAGCTGTGATCATGCTCACTCCTTTTAATAAAAATCCTGTTTTTAGTAATTTGCCTGTTTGGATAAAAACCAGAAAGAAAATAATATCAACAATGAAAAAAGAAAAAAACAAATGAAGAAATTAATTTTTGCATGAAAAAATGAGGTGTTTATGGTTTATGTTTATGATCACCAAAGTTAAGCAACATGGAACCTGGATTGGAACCTGCTTGGGAATACCAGCTATTGTGAGCTTGAATGTAATTTAAGTTTGCTATATTCACTTGTGTGCAAATACTCTTGAGAAATGTATGAATCCACCTCTTTTCCCCCCAGCTATGGGTTAATTATTAAAACATATCAGTAAAACACAATTATCTAAAAAAAAAAAAAAAAAAAAAAAATTTACAATCTAAAAATATTTCTGGCTTTAAACAACTGGCATCTGAATGTGCATTTGAATAGCAAAAAATGCTTTCCAAATGAAACCAAGAAACAGGAAAATTACTTTAGAAAAAAAACTAAGCATGCTGAATTCTGTAATATCAATCCTTCTGTAGTGAAGGCTGTACAATTTTCTCATGGATGAACAGAAGCCTAGAGGCAACAGAAATGAGAAAATTGTTGCACTCCTTCTAGAAGACGTAACAATGTTTTTATTGATGAAATTATGTGGGTATAAGAGGGGGAGATGTTAAAAATATAGAGAGAGGGAAAGAGAGGGATATATTGATTGATTTGCTTTTTATAGATTATCAACTTTTTGTAGGTCATTTAAAGCCAGGAAATACAGGGTGTCCATAAAGTTTGTGAACACTTTAAAAATTTATAACTTTAAAATGCACCCAAACTATATGGACACACTGTATTTTAGATTGAAAGAATTTCTATGAATACTTTATTGGTGAAGAACTTGCCATGAACTTACTCAATCATAAATTCAAGAATTAAGATTCATCAGAATATCAAAAATAAGTAAACCATGAAATTTTATCCGTCAGGTATTTTCATAGCTACTGCTGATGAGCTTCTTTCCCCAGACCCTTTTACCATCAAAATATTTAAATGTAACAGTCTTCTACTCTATCAATTTCTTTTCTTGCATGGAACTCTCTTCCGTATACTTGCTTCCCTACATCAATTGCCATCTTCTATTTCATTCCCTGTAACTTGTTTTTTTTCTTATTGTAACTCCCTGTGCACCCGTGGTGATCCTGCCTTGCTTGGGTGAAATGATTGTAATATATATATATAAAAATGGATATGTCTGTGTGTGTGTGTGTGTGTGTGTGTGGCTCCATTTTAACAAACTCTACTCCTCTAAAATCCTTGGTCTGATTTCAACCCAAATTGGGTCACTTGTCAATCATAATGAACCTTTGATGTATGCAAAAATTTTTCAAACTGATTTACAGGGTGCAGCAAAGATCACCAAAACACTTAGAATTTACAAACTTTTCTCCTCCGAGATGCCTTATGGGAATTCAACCAAAATCAGCTAACTTGTAGATCAAGGTCCAAACCTTTGATGTATACAAAAAGGTTGTCAAAAATCAATGACAAACAATTTCGGGTGGTCTTTTGTGCACTTTTATGCATTTCTCCAAGACACTTCACTCAAACTGAACCAAAATCAAGTCACTGGTAGATCAAGGTCTGATGCCTTGATATACAAACAAAAATTTCAATTGCCATCTAGGGTGCTGCAAAAATTAATGGAAAATATTGCTTTTTGCAATCATTTATTTCTCTGAAACACTTAGTTGTATTCCAACAAAAATTTGGTCTTTTTTGTAACTTCTACCTTATCGTATGCTATAACAATTTCACATTTTCTACAAGGTGCCAACTCCTCCAATGTTGCAGGGACAATGCATCCACTTCATCTGCACCACAACATAATCACATCACATTACAGGCTTCTGTAATGCCCACTCCCATGCTTCTAATTGTACATATATCATTCCTGTTTATTGGCAAAACTGACCAATTATGAAATACATTTTACAAATACAACAAAAACCAATACTTGCTTTGCAAATTTTTAATTTATGCATCACAGCAACCTCATACTGGAGATTTTTGAATAAGCACTTAACCTTACCATTTCAACATAATCACTAAAAAACACCTGAGCAATGCTGGGATATACAGCTAGTAATAATAATAATAATAATAGTAAGGATAAATGTTATAATTAGTCAATATATAAATTTTTAAAAAAGTACAGATATTAGGTACTTTGAAGTTGCTAGTTTTTTTTTTTTTTAAATTACAGTTATAAAATTTCTTCTTTCTAGAAACTTTTGTGCACACATAATACCATCCAACATTCTCATTTTCTACTGAAAGTAAAGCAGTGGGGAGGTTTACAAAATATCATCAAGCATGATAAGTAAAAAGATAATCAGATTGTGAAGAAGGATAGTGGGGTGGGGAAGGAAGAAATGGGAAGAAACAGAAATAAGTGTGGTTGAGGGTGAAAAGTGCCCAGGTTGGGACTTGCAAGTAGGAATGTTATGTAAGGATAAAAGTTGAATGATAAATTCTCACAAGATTAGCCAGGAAGAGGAAAGGAAAAAAAAGAATTAAATTCAGATTTATAATCTGGTCAGCCTGATGGCAGACATCTTAATCTGAGAAACTATTTCAATCATTTTCTTGTTTCAGCTGTTTTGTAAGGAAGTTAGAATTAGGGGTTTTGTCAGGATGCAGGCAGTGGTGCATACGACCATCTTGATTCTGACTGAATACTCCCTGACCTTCAACTTGAGTAAGACATAGCTGGGTATCTTTATGCTAACTATAGTCAGATGGTTGATAAGCTCATTCACTAATGTAAAGAATTAGATCCACACTGAGTGCTTGAACAGAGCTGCCAGCTTGTATTTCTTCTTAAAGGCCAGTGTTTCTAAATTCTGAATTTAGTTACTACTAGCAGTATAGCTCGGGTGAAATGAAAGCTTTAAAACTAATCCATGGTCCTGGAGCTCAGACTCTTTGGACATTGGCACGAAAGACTAAAAAGCAATAGTTGTTTCCAGTTAAGGCGAAATTGTAGACTGAAAGAAAAATGAATGGATTTTCTGGTATCGATATCAAATAAGATTTTTCATTGTAAACTGAATTTTGAAGGTTAAATAAGTCCTCTGAGTAAATGGTATCATGGCTGAGATTAAGAACTACAATTATACCTACTTAGAGCCAAACCCAAAGCAAAAACTAAAATAAAAGGGCTGAAAAAAATGCAGACATACAGGCAGATAAACAGACATACACACAAACATCTTGCCTTATATATATATATATATTACTGATTTTTTGCACTTTTGTAAGAACTGCAACCTTGAAATTTCTGAATATCGTTTCTTATGTCTTTGTCTCTGAGTGTATCAAATTTGATTAAAATTGGACCACTCCTTCTATAACCTGATTTTTTCGATTATCCATTTTCGATATTTATCGGGGGTACCTTGACACAAAACCTAGCTAAGAATACTCGCAGACGCTTATAGTACAACTGTAAATTTTCAAGAAAATCGGTTCAGCTGTTTCGGAGTCTATAGGTAACTCACACACACAAAGTTCCATTTATAAATAAGTTTAGATTTAGATATTTGCCAGCATCAATGATATGGTTTTTCTTCCTAAAATAAGTCTAAAAAAATTTGCATGCCATGAGGAATACTGGTATAGATACTCTCCCTATAGAACTAGTATAGTCTTACAAGTACACACAACAAATTTCAGGACTTATTTCAGTATAAAAAAAAAAAAAAAAAAATAATACTTCTGAATCTTGAAACTATTTAAAATAAGCTGGGTCATATTGATTGCATTCAATTTCGCACAAATACTTTTAAGAAAGTAATAGTTGCTTTTGTCATGAATTATTATTGTTTTGTCGTTGCTTTTATTCATGCAATGCCCCTTCAGGACGTGAACAATTGTGGCTCTCCACAATTTCCTATCCTTTGTTTGTCTTAGTAAATTTTGACTTTTGTTATCTTTTCTAATTTTTGTTCTGCTAAGCATTGACACAAGCTTTTAGGTAAGTTATACCTTCAATCTGTCCTATGTATGTCAGATTTTCCAAACCCTCTTTCCTCATTATGTGCTCTAGAAATGTCAACTGTCTCTTTCTGATGTTAAGTACACTTCTTTTTGTTTTTTTTTTAATATTAGTTTAGCAATACATTTTACTAATTAACCCATAGCTGGGGGGAGGAGGTGAATTCATACTTTTTCAAAGGTATTTGTGCATAAGCAAATATAATAAACCCAACAGGAATTTGAACTCAGGTTTCTAATTAACAATTCAAAGTTATCCATTACATAACCTACAAATCCAATTTTACTGTACCTGAATTCCCAAGCAGTAATCCATTTAAGTACCGACCAGACTCGATGTTACTTAACTTTGGTGATTTCAATGTGTTGTAGTCATAAGCCATAAAATGAAGAGGTTGAAAGATTGGGTTGCACCAGTCCATTAGGTTTATGACTCTCCACAAATTTCTGTCCTTTGTAGTCCTTAGTAAAGTGTCTTTTTGCAATAACTCCTAATCCCTGATCCACCAACCATGTATACAAGCTAATTAGGTAGGTTGTGTTCTGATTTTTTTTGTCTCTTGCTTTCTTCAATATGTTCTGTGAAGGTCAAATTTTCTAAACCTTCTTTTCTCATGACGCATCCTCAAAACAATTTCATCATGACTTCAAGATTTGAAATTTCAGTGGCATAAACTGATTCGATAGCATTTTTTATTGTTTTTATTTTCTTTATTCTGGTTTATCATGTTTCCATTTTAACCGAACACTTTCATTTCAACTTGATTTGAAGGAGAAAATGCACTTCATTAAATAAGACAAATGCCTTGCATGAAGAAATCAATAACTGAAAATAGCAGCTAACATTTTATATATTCTTATTCTGCATGATTTCAATGCCGAGTAAATTACAGTATTTGTTGAAGGATAAATGTTGCCATTTTTGTTAGATTTCTACAGGCTCCTTACAGCTATTCTTGTAGAAAATATAACCACACACATGCACACACACATATATATATATATATATATATATATATATATATATATATATAATTCATGTAGAGAGGTTTTTCACTGTTGTTTCAGTCATGCTGACTTTAAAGTTTTTTAAAAAGCAATGAAAAAATAACTACCTACACCATTTAAAAAACAAAATTCAGCAAACCAAAAGAATCACTCACATACAAAGATATTAAATTACACCAAAGTTCATATAAAAATAGAAAAAACATTGAAAAGTAACAGCAGAATAAACAAAGACATCATAATAATGCTTTTCTGAAACTTCAAAGTTGGCATGACTGAAATAGCACTTCTCAGTTAAGTGAAACACCATTAATTCTATTAACACTATCTTGATATCAAGCAGTAAAAAAAAAAAAAAAAAAAAAAATGCATTCCTATCAATAAATTACTGAAATAACACACACACACATGCATCGTTCATTCAGTGAAATGAATTAGAGCACTCTAGCTATTGGGCGCGTATAATGATATGCGCTAAAAAGTCTGCCTACTTCCACCAAACGCCCATAGCCCAGGTGTAGAGTCACCGAGTGACGCCATTTCGGTCGGGTTTCAATCCTGGGTAAAAAATCAATCGGTTTCTAACCATACTGATGAGCTGTGATACGGCGAAACAGATCTGTCTACGGATGACAATATATATATTTATTTTAAATTATACTTTAGAACATGTTCAAATTACAATCTACTATAAAGTGTACATATTGTTTCAATATTGAAAGGATAATGCCTCATCAGGTAATAAACATTTTTTTGGAAGAAGCTGGAAAATTTGCTTATTGATATTGGTAAACTTTTATGTGCAATGTAAGGTGGGTAGGAAAATGAGAACTCAGAATGGGAAATAGTCATATACAATTATATATATATATATATATATATATATTACTTCCTACTTTTAAGCCTGGCACCTTTCTTTGAGCCTTTCATCATGTCTCTTTTAGTCCTTTCTCTTCCGTTTTCCTCCTTTTATTCATTATTTATTATTTTTTATTTCCCCAGTGTCCCTTTTATGATTCCTAATTTTAATTTCTCATTTTCCCTACACCCTTACATCACACACAAAAGTTTACCCTAATAAAGAAGCAAATTTTCCATCTTCCTTCAAAAATAACATTTACTACCTGATGAGGCATTGTCCTTTCAATATTGAAACAAAATGTACACTTTGTAATTTGAACATGTTCTAAAGTATAATTTAAAATAAATATTTATAGTAAAAATGTTAGGTCTTTATCATTTTTAAATTTAAGAATGCTCACAAATATTCCTTGTGCTAATTATGAAAGTCAAGGTAAACTATGGAGGATACTAAGTAATTTAATACCTAATAAACTGTTGTGGACCCAGAATAGGTCTGGAACTTGAACTCGGGAATTAGTGAAACATATATATTAAACGGAAAACAAATACAAGAGTGTTACACGTCAGTCTGACTACCAAGTATCAGACCGGGGTTACTCAACCCAACTTGACTTCACCTTGAGAGGCATATTCTCCTGGTATTCATAATAATAGGAAGAATTCATTATAGTCCAAAAAGGGTAGGTCACATAACATAAACGAAAGGAATAAATGTTATAATTAAATTTTTTTAATTATTTTTTTATAAATTATTATATAAGTTGTATAAGTTATCATTTATAAATTATGAATTTATTTATTTTAAATAATGCTTATAAATACTTGATGGCAAATAAAATCCTTATATCCTTGATAAAGTTCATCAGGGGATGAAATGCAACACATTGTCTTTTTGCAGATATATTTTGTATATATATATATATATATATATAAAGCACAAAATCCTGACATAAGCCAGTCACCATACAGGATGTCTCTCTCTCTCTCTCATATATATATATATATATATTACAAAAAGTGTGTCGCTAACTGAGCAGACTTTGTATGTATCAATACTATCTGTACCCCAATATCGATCACTTTACGATAAAAAACCTGCTTGCTAGTAAAATTACTGAAAAAAAAAAAAAAAAAAAAAAAAAAAAAAAAAGACAACCTTGGCAGTAAAGATTATCACAATTAAACACTATATATATATATATATATATATATATATATATATATATATATATATAGGCAGAAGTATTCATCCATCCAAACAAGTTCAATTAAAAAGAAATGACAAGGTCTGTCTAATCTTTTTTGTAATTTTTGTATATGTTGAGTATTATACTTGAAGTTGATAAACTGTCTGAAGTTTATATTTTGTTATTTTTGTGTTCAACTACTTTCGACTCTCGCAATCATTATCAAGAAATGATGTGGTGTCTGTGTGGTAGTTAGAATTCCCTTGTTTGCATTCTGGTTTTCTTTGGAAATCTGGACGTTTGGAAAGATACCAGCATGACATCATGTGTACTGGCTATTGCGAACAAGGCCACACAATAGAATGTGATTTATTTAAAATTATATTTGTATTTTTTAATTTTATTTGATAATATAGAATATTAAATGCAATAAAAACATTAAAGACGCAGACCAGGTTGTTTCTTTTTAGTTAAACTTGTTTGGATATATATAGACATGTATGTATGTCTATGTACATAGACATTCAAACATTAAAAAACAATGTCTCAGAACAATAAATTCCAAAAGATGAAAAAAAAAAAAGGCTAAAAAGCAAGTCAAAAGTAAGAGAATACATGACTATGACATCTTACACACACCTGTAAAAACAAAAAATACCCACATGAGCATACATCCACACAGGTAGAAAAAAACCAACACTTGCAATATATAAAAATGTCAAAAAAATGAAAATATAAACGGTAAATTGTAAAAATCTCCTGAGGAGTGGACAGATAAATCTGCCTACGAAATCTGAAGTTGGGATGCTGAATGTAATATCATTTAGGTAAGTGACAAACTTACTTAAATTAATAAAATTCAATTTGTTTTTTATTTAAAATTAATTTACATTGTGACACAGAAAAAGCTTTTATCTTGTCATCGAGTTTGACTCGAGTTTGGGGGGTTAACTATTTGTCCATAGCTGGTACCCTAACGTGTGCTACCACTCCGAGCCAAGGGGGATTTGCGAACAACTGCAATTAAGAGGTAGTTACATGCTCCCTACAACCTTCCAATCAGAAGTCTTGCTGCCAGATGCAGTTTACTGTCATGCCCAGGATCCTAGCTTTATGAAGTAACATGTCTAATCACAATAGCAGCTCTTAGTCTCTGCTTGTAATAAATGTAAACATGTCCTAAATGATGCTAAGCTATTGTTTGCTGATAGAATGAAGCAGCATATAACCTCTTGCAAGTTTGGTTCCAAAGATTACTGGTGGCTCTGCAAGTGTGTACTGAACAACGAAAAACACTCAATGAAAGTTTGAGCTTGATTGCACCAGTTTCCTTATTGCTGTTACAGCGTAAACATGACCACTTTGCAAGCAGCGTGTGACAAGGAGGAACAAAGAGCAGTTTGCCCTTGTTTATAACAGGTTTTTTTATAGTGTCATTTAGATAGTCACAATTAACACACACACACACACACACACACACACATATATATATATTGCTCTAAAAAGAAAAGATGTCATACTTATCCCAAAACCGAGGAACCTTTCGGCCAACACTTTTCAAGGGCTTCGTTGGCAAAATTATGAATAGGGCTAGAATGAAGACAATATCAAAAGGGGAAATTACTCACAGTACTGGGAGAAAGTGGAATTTGTTTAAAAATAAACTTTAATGAAAACATTAAAATGTGAGGGGGGTTGTAAATTTAATTCCACAAGAGTGATTTAAAAAAAAACGTGTGTAACTTTTTTCTTTTTAAATCACTCTTGTGGAATTAAATTTACAACCCCCCTCACATTTTAATATATATATATTTGTCATAAGTGAGACAAAGCTTCAAAGGATACTCGAATTTTATCAGATAACCCCGGGTGCTGTGTCATAAAAAAATTTATGTTTTTCATCAGATATTTTATACCCAGATTGGCTCGGGAATGTGGTTTGGGTATAAATAAGGATTCAGACAAAAATTTAGTTAACCAAAATAAAACAATAAAATAAAACGTGTCAGCGATTCATCAATATCATTGATAAAAAAATGATCATAACAGCCATGAAACAATTTAAATTCATAACTTGAAAAATATATTTTTAAATTCAATGTTCACAATAAAGAAAAAGAAGAAATTTATCGAGAGCATTATCTCAGACAATTTGTTTCATACCCGGGTGAATTAATGTTCCCTAGGGAATAAAGTTGCTGAGAGCGATATCTCAGACAATTATTTTATATCCAAATGAATTTATGTTCACATGGAGGATGAAGTCATTTCAATGTAGAAGGCGATATTCTATCAAAGAAAATTATTTCTACTTATCGTTTTGGCCATTAGCTACAATCCGTTGACTTCATTTCGCAGTGTGTCTTGTTTGTTTTTGTTTACATTGCCAGGGATATGAGTGTTTCTTAGACTCTTTTTCTTAGTTACCATGGATATGAGCATCTTTAAGACTCTTCTTTGTTGCCATGGATATTCTCATCAATAATTATATATATATATATATATATATATATATATATGAGAGAGAGAGATAGACGTGCAGTCCAGCCCTACATGGAATTGCTGTCCCTGGTGGAATTCGGGCCAGGGTTTCTATGTGTGCCAATGACATCACTACTTTCGTGTCATCCCAGAGTGACATTGAGGTGGTACAGAAGGTGCTTGAACAGTATGAACAGGTGATAGGGGCCAAGATTAACTGCGACAAGTCTTCTAGCTTGCGGTTAGGTGCCTGGAAGGGTGCTCCCCTCCCGGGGCCCTTTGACTGGACGGACGACCCTGTCCGCATTCTTGGAGTGTGGTTTGGGCCCGACCTCCAGTTGGAAATAAATTGGTCTGATGTATAGGCAAAGGTCATCGTGTTGGTCGAGATTTGGTGTCAAGGGCATTTGTTCTTAAAGGGTTTGGCTGAGGCGTGTGTTACATACTTCTGTGGAGAGGGCACAAACATCACATCGACAAATGTGTCTATTACCAACGTCAGTCTCATGGGTGTCTGGGAATGCAGCACTTGGCGAGTCACAAGCTCACTTCAAGGGTGGTTTTTCTCAGATGTGCGTTATTGGAAGACTTGTTACTAACGGGGATAGTGAGGGACATTTTCCCTAGCCTTACTATCACTCTCCCGGTCTTGAGGCAGTGCCGTAAACCTCGGGGGCGATTGAGTTTTCTCCTCAAATGTCTGGCAGCCTTAAGGGCCATTACTCAGTCTAGTGACCTTTCACAGCCTAGGAAAGTCTTCTATCAGTGATTAGTGGTGGGTATCATGAAGGATAGACTACGCAAAGTGCTTGGTATGTTGGAGGAGGAGTATTGCTCTTATTGATCTTGGACACCAGGTGCCGATTATCTCAACAACTGAGTTTTCACTTACCTGGTGATTGGCTCGGAGTAGGTTGTCTCTCAATGATGCAGCCTTCATATGGGGCCTGGCAGATTTGCCAGATTGTGAACACTGTGACCTTGGTTTAATAGAGATGTCTGTGCATGCCTTCTACCTTTGTTCTCTGGTTCACCCTGTATGTGACCATGTCGGTGAGTTGACTGCTCATATCGCACCGCATGAGCTCGTGCTCATTGATCGTGCATGTGCCTGTGACAATGTGTCACCCCCGTTTTCAGGAGTGAAGCGAATGGTGTTTCTGTCGCTGCTGGCCACAGCTCGAATGGGGATATGAGCAACGCGACTGGAGGAAATCTTGCGAGGTGGCCGACTTTCACGTCAGGATCTGATCTGATATTTTGAGCTGATGCTCAAAATATCAGATCAGATTTGATTGGAAACAGTTGACCCTGATAGGCTTTAGCCAAAGGTGGGTAAATGTGGCAAGCCTGGTTTGCATGAACAGGACTAGCCTAGATTTTCTTTTTTAAATCTACTAGTCACATAAGGGTGGATTCCTTTGGAACCCTCCCCTGGTTAAGGTAGTTCCTTTTTGTGTACCTAGTTAATGTGAATGAATGTGAGTCCTAGCCTGTCCCTGGCATTGTCTTTTGTTATGATACAGGTCGAGATTCCCAATTTCCCCAGTTTTTATTTTTTGTCTCATTTTATCTAGTCTGGGTCAAGATTATATTCTCCTCATCCATTTTATTTTCTCCTCTCCACTCCCTGTAGAAAGAGTGTCTCTTGATTTTGTCCTATGGGCAGAATACAGCGACCTCTTTGTTTTGTTGGTTGGTTGGGTCCAACTAACATCATGATTTCTGTTTGTATCTTTTGTTTTAAAAATTTTTTGTTTTGGGAATTTATGTCATGCCCCTCCCCACATATCATTTCATGATATATTTTTAAATATATTTTCATATCTATTATTCACAATAAAATTTTATACTCATTTGGGTTTTTTTTTTAGGTCCCCGGTATGTTTGAGGTATTTTGGTGTATGAAGGATTGAATGATGATGGACATGTTCTTGTGGTGGATGAGAAAATTGTAAAGCATGTTTGGGTCGTGAGTCAGATTAGCTAGATATAGGATAGGTACTGAAGACCAACCTGAGTTTCCCCGCCACCCAAATCGGCTTTGTGCAACAATTGTATTTTTCATACAATAAATATTGAGAGAGAGAGATACACACACACTTATATATCTTCTTCTCTATGTGATGTGTCTTATCAGATTGTCTGTAAGAATGGCTTTGCACAACTTCCTATCTTATACAGTTTTGAAAAATGTTTTTTTTTTATTATCCCACAATCCCCTTTTCTAAAAATTTAAACATTTTTTAAACATTCATTTAAACATTTTTTAAACATTCATTTAAACATTTTTTAAACATTCATTTAAACATTTTTTAAACATTCATAAGAAATGTACAGTGCCTTCTTGGCCTTGTGGGGCTTGATACATTGACAACCACACACACACACACACACACACACACACACACACATGGTCACTCAGCGTTCACGTGATAACTTAGTTTCCCGCGTAAACGATGCCAATAAAAGGGGGGAACGTCACGTGGTACGCTAGTTAGGATTTTGTCCCGGACAAGAGCAGACATGTTTCCCTAACTCACAAAAACACATGCGCACTAATTGCGGGTAGCAATTAGGGGCGCAATTTTTTATTTCTCACCAGGGAAAGAACTTCTCTTTCCTTAATTTCATGCATGCTGTCAACCCTATGTAACCTTTGTTAATATATTGTTTTTCTCGTTACTTTCACCTTTTCGTTCTTTCTTATTTCCTGCTTTAAATCATGACTAAGGTTGCGTCGAGTCGACTCATAAACTTAAATTAGTAACGGACGCTTCGACTCCTACAAATGGTGACCACGCCGTGATGTCGATTCGACGTAATTCAGTCCAGCATTGTTGGAAATGGGACTCAGCATTTCTTCTTCGTCTATCAACAAGAACTACTATTCAACGTCGTTAGCTCCCAACTTTTTCCACAGGACTCTACATAATATGGCGACCACACATAGAACACTGCACAGTTTAACAATGGCACACTAGACAGCACAACTGTCATTTCTCCTGGACTGTTTAGAAAAAGAGTGGCACAACGTCGATTTAAAGACGTTTTTTTTATCATTCAACGCGACGTCAACTTACTGACGCCTTTCCACACTCAACCAGAACTACTAAGAGATCGAAAAAAAAATTCGAATTACCTATACTGGATAACGGGGGACATCCAAAAACAATTCGACATTAAACCCAGATATCTCTTTAGTTCTCTCAAACACGCGTCGACACTCGGTATCAACACAAGCTTCAATCGACCACTTTGCAAATCAAAGTTTATAACCAACTGTTAATTCTTCTAACGCCAACATAAATCCACACACACAGCAAAACACAGAAACTCTTACAAACGCAAGCAACTCAACGTGGAGCATTGGAATAAATTAGAAGATTTTTAACATCCATATCAAACACCGAGAATATTTTTCCAGGGTTACATCGTCGCAAATCCTGCTACATTTCAGACTCTTTTTCTCTTCAGCCTACGAGAGACAACCAAAAAAAATTCACTTTCACAAAATTCACTCGTAATTAACGACGCTATACAAACTTCAACTCAAAAGTGAGAACGACTTTTCTCTACATGTACACTGCTCAACGTAAAATTTTTCTCGCTCTTCCATTTCACCATGTGCTTTTCAAGGATCCAATATGGCGGACCATCAGTCATATGTTCCAGCAACCTTCCCCCACACCTATGTTAGTTACGTCGAGTCGACTCGGAAACTTAAATAAGTAATGGACGCTTCGTCCTCTACAGCCTCACTCTCTCAAATTAACTAAGATGGAATGACTACATTGAATACATAGCTGCATCTACTGCTAGGAAGGGTGGTTCACTGTGTCGGGCAAAGAAAGTTTTTCTTGTCAAAATCCCTTTTAGACATTTATAAATCTACCATTTGTTAGTGCATTGAATACTGCTGGCATATTATCTTTATAAAACAAATGTATACCTCTCATATCTGCTGACTAAAAATTTAATAAGTTTTAGGTTATTTAATGTTTATTTATATATACATATATATTTATGCTCTCACACTGATTGAGCACACTGAAAGAATGGTAGACTGAAAAAACAGTAGCTACTCTAGCATCTACACATCGTTCATTCAGTAATGAATTAGAACACTCAGCTATTGGCATGTGTATACATGATATATCACATGCTAAAAGTCTGCCTCCTTCTACCAAGCACCCATAGCTCAGAGGTAGAATCACCGCCTGATGGCAATTTGGTTGGGTTTCAATCCTGGGTAAAAAGCAATCAGATGTCTAACCATACTCATGAGCTGAGATACAGCAGAACAGATCTGTCTGCAGATGACTATATATATATATATATATATGTGTGTGTGTTGTTGGCACCTACTTGCATCTGAGCATTGGGATCATATTCCCTATTCTCTTTCACACCCTGGTATGAATCCATCTTTTCTCCTTTCAGTCATGTTTTAATTGGTAGGATTTGTATCAGGAAATCTTTATTTTTGCCAAAGAATTTCTCACAATTTAAAAATTATTTTCTAGCTTTAAATAACCTGCAAAAGGTTGATAAGCTGTAAAAAAACAAAAACAAATCAAATTAGGCTATACTAGTCATATATACAAGCACAGGATTTTTCTATGTCCTTACTTTTCACTCTGCCATTTTATCCACTTTATTCTTTAACCTTCAGAATGCTGTGTTCATCTGTCAGTTATATTTCATTGGGATGTTTTAGACAAGTTGTAGTGGTTGTGAGTTATCTGCCCCCATGATGTTTTTTTTTACTTTTGGAAATGAGAGGAATAATTTGTTTTTTCTTTATTGGTTGCATTGATGCAATACTAATTTCCATGCTTGGCTTACTAACAGGATTTTTTTTTTTATAATACTACATGTACTGATTCCTTTAAAAAGTGATGGTGTGAGGGATAATCCAGGAAAAAGTGGGTGTATAATCAAAGCAGAACAAATGTGTGCAGGCATAATACAAGAAATTAAAAAAAACAAAGAAACTGTATAATAACTCCCCCACCCACAACAAAAAAAAGAAAAAAAAGCACAACAGGAACTATCCAGCCTACCTGAAATCTAAAATTTTAGCACAGTTTAATAAAACTGATTTAGCAACATATAAAATAATGAAAAAAGCTAAAAATCTGTTATATATATATATATATATATATATATATATATATATATAATTTATTAGTTTTTGCTCATAATTAAAATAGACCAGTACACAATTGTATTAAAAAGTGTTCAATAAAATTATATTGTAAAACTTTTGAATATTTTTCATTTGGAAACAAGTTATTCTGTGATTTGGGTTTCTACTTTTCAGTGTCTACAAAGCAAAAGTACATGTCATAAATGGTCAAAGCAAAACATATTCAGGATCTACCAAAGACAATTTCAAAGTCTGATGGAATAACTATGAATCTGGAAAACCTTAAAAATTGTACAAAATTGGCTAGCCATGTGTGCAAATTAAAATTGAAGTTTAGAAAAGACCCTGATATATCTTGGAGCATAGTAAAAATAGCCAAACCTTAGAATGATAGTAAAATATACAGATTATACCAGGGGGAAAAATTGGCTATTATGTTGTTCCCAGACAAAAATAAATAAATCCCTACAAGGATCATACAATCAGGGATAAAAGTGTTCTAAGACCCTTAAGTAACTTCTAATTTTGAAAATTCCATGTTCATAAAAGATTCCGTTATTTGAGTGTTTAAAAAAATGGTAAAATCAGTTATTGTAAATTGCTTGAAAACACTGAAAAGGTAGAAATCTAGGTTGTGAAATAATTGGTTTCCAAACAAAATTATATATATATATATATATATATTGTTTAATTACTTAGTTTCTGGTCATAATAAGATTATGACCAGTGCACATTTGTATTAAAAAATGTTCAATGCAATTATATTGTTGAACTTTTGAATATTTTCCATTTGTAAATGAGTTATTATGTGACCTAGGTTTCTACCATGAGTGTTGTCTTCAGGTGATTTTCAATAACTGATATTACCATTTACTGTTTTTTTTTTTTTTAAGAACGCTCACATAACAATGATTTTTTTTAGCACTCTCATGGCAGGGAATTTTTGAACATGCATTTTTTAAAAATACAAGAAATTATAACGTTTTCATCCATGGTTGTATGAACCTAAGAAGTATTTTTTAGTATGGTTACACTTAGTCATAATTTCCATTCTTTCATTCAATAGTTCATTCTTGTTTGGGAATAGCATAATCTCTAATTTTTCTTCTTGGCACAGTCTACTTATTAAACAAGTACCAATGAAATTCAAATTCACAAATTGATCAAATGAAAGAGGGGAAAAAAAGAAAAGATATGAACATTTTTTTTTATTCTGTACTATTGCAATGTGGACTATAGTCCTCATCTTGGTTATTATCACATTTTGACCGTTGTGTTCTCCTGCCTTCATTAATTGCATGTTGATCAGAGTAACCTTAAGAGAATTTCAAACTGAACCCCTGTGTACTAAATGAAGGATCTAGTTTTAAATTCCTTCAAGTTTATCCAGACTGACAAGCAAATCTAGGGAGCACAATATTTTTTGGCTTTAAATAACATGTAAAAGGTTGATAAACTGTATTAAAAAAAACAAAAAAAAAACAGTTACATCACATAAGGAAAGAGGGCTTGGAGAATTTTGCACTTAAAGTGACAGAATAAAACATTGGAGAGAAAGTAAGATAACAGATATAGCTAAGAGCTATGATCACTCATGTTTTGATGATATATAAAACACAAAAGAAAAAATGGTTCAACCTTTACTGCCATCTTGGGATATTAATTTTATCTAGAGCAGGTACTGAATAATTTTTTTTGTATTTTGACTGTATTGTCATTCAATGGAAATACACATACAACTCTCATTGTCATTCAACCTAGGAAGTCAGTTTGCCAACAAGCTTAAGATGCTATCTATTCAGGGCCGGTGCATATTACTCACCTCCTCTGATCAGAAGGCCCAAACTTAAATTGGGGCCTCGGACAATGCTTATTGGTCCTCCCTATCTTATCAACATTTGTTTTTCTACTTGCATTTATATGTATTACAAATTAAGCTAAACACAACTGTTAAAGGACAAAACCATTTGTGACTTGATATAATTCTGGGTTTTTGTTCTTTTAATTTCCAAATCTGGAAAAAAAAACACTATATAAAATTGACTATTTTTTTATCAATAATGTTGAATGTGTTAAAATTCAACTTTTAACAAGAAAAATCTCAAATTGATGTTAAAATTTGCCACAAAAATTGATATATTTAAGATGGAATGATCCATTATGATATGGATCATTTGTATTTAAATACATTATATCAGGTCATCCTGTAAGTTCTGTCCAATGCTTGGATAAAGAAAACAAGTGACCAAAACATTGTATTTAATCAAAATTTAATCATCAATGTATATTCCCTTTTTTATGACTTCCTTCCATCTACTTTTAAGCTGATTAATCCCATTAAGGTAAAACTCTTTTGGTTTTGAAGCGAAGAACTCTGCAATGTCAGTTTTGGTCTCCTCCTGGCTCGTGAAAGTTATTTCCTGCAAATGATTTTGTAAACTATAAAACAAATGGTAGTTTGAAGGAGCAAGTTCAAGACAGTAAGGTGGATGAGGAACTTTTTTTTCCAATCAAGCTCTTCAATCTTCTGTGATGTGATTTTTGCAGTATGAGGTCATGCATTGTCCTAATGCAATGTCACTTCTTTTCAATTCATTAAAGCAGATCTTTTTTCTTCAAAGCTGGGTTCAAATGCTCTAATTGCTGAAGTAGACTTGAGCATTGATTGTTGCATTAGGTGGTAACAATTCAAAGTGAATTACTCCTTTGCAATCCCATCAGACAGAGAGAAGAACCTTTTTCTCATGAAGTTCCTTTCTTAGTTGTGGTTAGACCTTTGCCCCTTTACCAAGCCACTGTTTACAACATTTAACATTACAATAAAAGATTCATTTTTCATCACCAGTTACAAGTCTATCCAAAAAGGGTGAAATGAGTTTGCAGGAATGGAGCGAAGAGCAGATGTCGACTCAGGATTTACAGCTGCTTTCAGACAATTAATACACATTTTCCACGTTTAGGAGCCTTTCCAAGCTGCTGTAGATGACAATGAACAGTTATATGGTTGGAACTTTACTGCCAATTCTTCAACTGATAATGCAGGATTTTCTTCAAGTGCAGCCTCAAGAAACTTATCGAACTCACCTGGATGACCTGCTCTATCTCCACTTCTGAATTTGCGAATCATCGTCTACAAGTTTAAGCACTCAAGCTGAGTGAATGTTTTGAGTCGCATCTGTTTCAAAGTTTCTTTTTTTGTATTCATAAAGCCTTATGTGCCTTAAATGCTCCTTGTATACCTCCATATTAGAAAGAATTTAATCAAAGTATTTCTTAATTCTATTAATCTGTAAAATAAAATTTAGTTTAAATGTATCCAAATATATAAAAATGGTTTTTAATCTTATTCGACATTCTAAAATGCTATTAAATTTTATGCAAATTTAATGAAGTTAAATTCGGACAGAACTTATGGGATGATCTGATATTCTATTTACAATTTTTCTAGTGAAATTGTTCACCTATATTGCATACTAGCTGTATAGCCCGGTGTTGCTCGGAGGTTTTAATTTATTATGTTGAAATGGTAAGGTTAAGTACTGATTCAAAAAGCTCCAGTATGAGGTTGCTGTGACGGGTAAGTTAAAAAAAAAAAGAAAAGTAAAATAAGTATTACAAATTAAATTAAACACAACTGACTGTTAAAGAACAAAATCATTTTTGACTTTTGATATCATTTTGTTTTTCGTTTTTTTCTCTAAAACTGAAAAAAAAAAAAAAAACACTATGTAAAATTCACTATTTTTGATCCATAATGTTGAATGTGTTAAAATTCAACATTTAACAAGAATAATCTCAAGCTGATATTAAAATTTGCCACAAAACATTGATTTTTTTAAGATGAAATAAGCTGTTATGGTATGTCTCATTTGTATTTAGATGTATTGTATTTTATTTATAATTTTTCTAGTAGAATTGGTCACCTATATTGCATATGATACATTATTATAGATTGGGTCACTATGTCGATCCAGGATGTTTTTTCCACCTGAATCCATCCTGCATATATACAAGTCAACCATCCGTCCGTGTATGGAGTACTGCTGCCATTTATGGTCAGGTGCCCCTGCCGTTCTCCTCAGTGTTCTTGACAAGCTCCAAAGGAGAGTCTGTAATGTGATAGGTACTGATCTGGCGACTCGACTGCAGCCACTTTCCCATCGTCGAAATGTGGCCTCCCTCTGACTCTTCTATAAATACTTTCATGGCTTCTGCTCGGATGAGCTTAAGTCACTGATGCCTCCTCAACAGGTGTTTACCCGTGCAACCAGACTGGCAACTGGGTCCCACCCATTCACAGTCAGGTTAGCCAAACGCAGACGACAATTCTACTCCTGCAGCTTCCTCTCTCGCACTTCCCGCCTGTGGAACTCACTCCCGTATTCTTGCTTTCCTGACGGCTACGACCTCCAGAAATTTAAAAGCAAAGTTAATACTCACCTACTAACCACTGGACTCTAGCTCTCTCCCCTCCCCTGTATAATCTTCACTTTCTCTCCACCCATGTATCTGTCATTGCACCTACTTTCTCAGTTTTCTATTGTTCCTTTCTAACTAGCTTGTACTCCTCACTTTTCTAATTAATCTTTCTACATTTATGTAACCCCCTGCACATCAGTGGCGTTTCTGCCTTGCTCGGGGTGAAATGATTAAAAAAAAAAAAAAAAAAAAAAAATTAAGTTACAATAAAATTTGTATTTTATATGAAAACTGCCTTATGAAAATTGAGATGTAGCAGAGTAGAAGAACATGTATCATAGATTTGGGGGTTGGAATGCACAAGACACTTGCACTAGCCCTTATTATTATGCAAGGTTTTGCAATGTTGGATTTGGGACAGCTTTGTAATATTTACAATTAGTGATAAATTTGAGAAGCATACCCAAAGTAAATTTTACATGAACCTATTCAAATCTAACAACATCCTTGTAGTGCTTCAAGCTTTTGATAAAAATCTTTTACAGCAACTTGTTTTTTGAGTGGCATGAACGTTTCAAGGTTAGTCAAATCTTGGTTCAAGATGATGAGCATTCAAGGATGACCAATCATAATACAAGAAGATTAAAAAGAAAAAATATAGTGAACTCATTTGTGTGGAAACTTCAAACACCCCATTAGTTTTCTGACAGTTATTTAGTTTGTCAGATCTTAATCCAGAAAATTTTTGATACCATTTTGGATATTCCCAGAAGCTTCCAGACAATTTCCCTCCTTTTTTTTTTTTAACTTAATTATTCATTTTCATCTGTGTATTCAGTGTTTTTTCATATTATTATTACAAACCTTCCTTGAATTTATGCAAAGTTCTTGAAATTCTTCATTTTAAAAATATTTATATACATATCTATCGCCCGGTTCACACTCCACCCACGTCTATTTAACAGGTGAAGAGGCTCATCCCTTGTTCCCTGTTTAGGATGTGGTTCCCGGCTTTCTCTTTTCCAATCTTTTCACTCTTACGTAGCCCCCTGCGCTTCAGTGGTGTTACCGCCTTGCTCGGGGTGATACGATTAAAAAAACAAAAACAAAAAAAAAACAAAACATGAATTTGTTTCATATGCTGCCACACAAATATCCTTGGGAAACATTAATCCATCTTTTCTCCTTCCAGCTATGGGTTAAATAGCAGAACAAGACTGGGTTCTATAGCTTTGGTTGGCAACCTGCCTACTGCAGAAAGTAGTTGCAATTTACTGCAGGAAAACCTGCCTAGTCAGTCATGTTATGAAAGATACATGACACCCAAGAGTATATCATCTATGGCAATTAAATGACTGACTGATATACATGATAAGTGTTACTGAGTATGACCATTGCTAGCAAGTTAAATCTATAGATACAGTTTTGAACCCAGAGTTGTCTTTCCAGTCTAGTTAAAATCAGCAGCTAAAAAGATCAGTCTTCCCTATTATTTAACTATTTATTAACATTGCAGCCATACCCATGCTTAAATTATAATTGCGTTTGGATTGCACAACACTGTAATAACTCACACAAATAATGCTAAAAATCCCAAAGATGAGAAGATGAGCAATAAGGCAAGTCAAAATTTTCCTTTTCCTATTTTCCTAGATGGATACCACAAGGGTCTTAATAGCATTATTTTCTTGCTTGGATTGAAATGATAAAATGAAAACGAAAAACACATGCCCATAATTATGTATATGTATTTTTTTTTTCAAAACATATATTGTTAAATATAACAGACAATGAATGTCTTATGTTTAATCATAAGCCATTCTAAACCTCGTATTTTGGCATTAATTTCAGGTAAAAATAAAGACAAAAATTATCCACCATTTGAATATTTTTTATATTATGCTGGTTCTAAGCTTTCGGCTTACATGAGCGAACCTTCAGAGAGGTTCCAGGGACGTTACCATAAAAACATCTATCATCAAAGATGATATCTTGTGTTGACATAAAACATTGCTATGCGACAACAGTCATCAAATAGCAGATGCAGTTCATATATTTGTAATGCAGTTCTGCGTGAGAGATCGAAATGTTAACAGAACCATATGTCTAAATGCAATGTAATGTGTTGTGGCCAGATTAAAATGTGATTTTATTAAGTGTGGGTGGCTTTGATTTAATGTAGATGACCTCCAGTATCTGAAGGTTCTTTTTACTGTGTGTATGTGTGAGTATTATTGTGTTATCAACTAAAATCTGTCTAATATTACCTATATGGCTATGTTTTTCGAAGAAATGTTGTTTAATAAGTCTATGATCAGCAAGGTGGCATGTAAGTCTATGGAAGAGCATGGTTGTAGTAAAACCAATATAGGTCGTAGGTTTATAAGCTGAAATCTTAGTACCAGTACAATAAAAATATCCAAATGTTGGACAGTTTTTGTCTTTATTTTCACCTGAAATTAAAGCCGAAATACGGTTTAGAACGGCTCATGATTAAACATAATAGACATTCATAGTCTGTTATATTTAGCAGTATATGTTTAGAAAATTATCTACTGCCTATATATCTTTTATGAGCTGTGTGTCTTTAGGATGCAGAAGTTCATAGTCCTCCACATCTTCCTGTCCATTGTAGCTCTTAAATTTTGTTTTCCTGTTATTTCTTCCAAACCCTGTTCTGCAATCCATTTACTCAAACCTATTTAGTGTGTCATGCACTACTTTCCTGTTTCTCTTTCCACCTAAGTAACAGATTTTCTAAGCCCTCCTTCCTCATTATGTGCCCAGAAATTTCTGCTGCCTCTTCCTGATGTTAAGTGTAAGGTTCCTTTTTGTTTCTGTTCTCTCTGAAACCTTATTGTTGCTCACATATTCGGCCGATGGTATCCTCAGCATCTTTTTGTAGAACCAAATTTCTGTTGCTTCGAGTCTCTTCATCATCCTTGAGCAGATGGTCCAGCATTCACTGCTATACAGAAGCACAAATATCATATAACATTTCAATACTCTTCTTTGCTTCCAACAAAATTTTCCTGTCTCTTAATACACTGCTTTGCTTTTGGAATGCATCTTTGGCCATCCCAAGACATCTTCAGATCTCAGTGTCACACTTTGTCATATGTTAGAACACTTGCCAGGTATTTAAATCACTGTGCTTACTTTATTTTAACATCCCAGACTTGTAATTTGCATTTTGGGCTCCTCATTTTGATGATGACCATGCTTTCAATCTTTTTGTTTATGTTTAGTCCTTTCTTCTTGCTTTCCTTCATTACCTTTTGTAGGAGGTTTTGCAGTTTCCTTTCCATGTCTGCTATCATTACTGTGTCATCTGCATATCTTATATTGTTAAGATTGCAGCTGCCAATCATGAATCCTGGCAGGATTTCTAGTTCTCTCAGAATGGCCCCACTGAATAAATCTGGTGAGAAGATACATACTTGTCTTTTACCCCTTTCTATTTGTGTATATCTGCTGAACTCATTTTAAGTCCATATGCAGGTGATTTGCTGCCAGTATAGATTCTTGATTATTCTAATGTCTTTCCCAAATATGTCAAGATCTTTGTGGTTTACTTTGTCAAACAACTTTGCGACGTCTATAAATCACAAGTACACATCTTTCTGCATTTGTATTGCTCTTTCTTCTATTCCAAGTATAAATATTGTGTTCCTAGTTTCAGTGTCTTTGGTGAAGCCACATTGTTTCTGCCCTAATTCTGCTGTGTGCTCTATACATCAGAATTTGGATTACAAGTTTTGTTATGAGGCTCATTAGGCCAATTGTTCAGCAGAGTTCATATTCATTTGTGCATGGTACACATGTGTATGTATGTGTGTGCTCTGGAAATTTTGCCTTGTTGAAACAAATCATAAAAAAAAAAAAAAAATTAGCTTAGCTTTCACAGAATTGGTTTCTACAGTTTTATTGCATTTGACTCCATTATTTTTAGGATAATCTGACATTTTCCCCCCTCATTTAACATAAAGAACAATGGAGTCAGTCATTTCCTGAATCACAAAGGATCAGAAGATAAAAAACTCCAAAGGTCAGTGAGTTACAATGAATGTAAATTATGATAAAAATCATTTAAGTGTTGTGCCCCTACAGAACATGGTTCTCCACAATTTCCAACTTTCCATTCCTTGTAGCAATGCTTGACTATTTACTATCCCCTTGTCACTACTTTTTTATTTATTCGAACTGATTCAGTAGGTTACTTGATGTTCCCTCTCTACTGCTCCTTCCTCCAATATGTCCTGCAAGTATTAAATTTTCTTAGCTGTCTTTCTTCATAATACCTTTCATAAATTTCAACTATATTTTTCTGATTTTAAGTATACAAATATTTTAATACTAATAATGTCTGATAGGCAATTCAACTTGTCAAGTTTGACAATAGTAGCAACAGCTCTTTTGCTGTTAATATATAGAGAGTTTTATTGATTTGGTTTGTTTATATATATATATATTTGGCAAGAACACAAGAAATAGATTCATACCTATATTCTTCTAATAATAAATATTTCTTTTTATTTATTTACAGCTGGATGTTTCAATTTGAAAGTAGTACGTCTCTTACTCTTGATGGAGCTTAATTGTATTGACAGTCATTCATATGTATGGTCTCCTCAGATTTTTCCGACATTTTCAACAGGAGTTGTGCAGACCATGTTAGCTAAATGTTTGCCAAGGTTGACAGCCGAATCAGTGAAGCAGAAACAAATTGTGTGTGTGATGTTTACAGTTTGGCATAGCTGGATTCTTTTTTCTCTGAGTAGATGGATTTGGCAAGTGGCCATGAAATTCCTCTGACCCCAATCCCACCAAGAATTTTGCAAGCATCTTCAAGGAGCATATTGAATATATCCTCTTGTACCTGCCCAATGAAGAAGCACATTCTTACGAGTATTTGATTCCAGTGATTGATTGGTGATGTGGAGGAAGTGATAGAGGAACAACAACGAAAAGGTTCAGAAATTTCTATTATTTGTAAAGAACAAGAACAAATTTCCTGACAGCTTTTGATAGGAAATCAAAGGCTGATTTGGTGTTGCTTGCAAAAATAGTCAGCTTTTAGGTTTGATTATTTGTTTCATGTTGGAAATCAATTAAAGGTAATCTATATATAAAATTTTGTGACTTCTGTTATATATTATATACATTTTGTGACTTCTGGCATATATTATCTGACCTTGTGCATAATTTCACACAGAAGCGTATTTCTATGAACCATCAAAAATGCAAGCTAGCTGACAGAGGAGGGTAAATATTGTTTTGAAAAGTGATGAGCAAAATTTCTTAGGTCAGAAATCTATTTACAGTAAAATAAATATTATTGCACTGAAAAATTGTAATTATGTTTTGTGTTTGGAAAACCAGTTTAGTGAAGGTAAGATAATGTAAACCTCAAAATTGTTTTGTAAGTTATGTGCCTAAAACATGATGTGGCAAAACAAGATCCACATTATATAGATTGGAAGACAGTTGACTTAGCAATAAGTAGTCAGTTCGTCAACGGTTGAGATTGGAAGACAGACTGAGAGAGAGAGAGAGAATGAGAGAGAGAGAGAATGAGAGAGAGAGAGAATGAGAGAGAGAGAGAGAATGAGAGAGAGAGAGAGTGAGAGAGAGAGAGAGAATGAGAGAGAGAGAATGAGAGAGAGAGAGAGAGAGAATGAGAGAGAGAGAGAATGAGAGAGAGAGAGAGAGAGAATGAGAGAGAGAGAGAGAATGAGTGGCCTCTTGGCTTGCTCCCCTCGTATGTATGTGTGCTGATGCCCTAGCCCAACCACCTTCCACTCCACAGCTGATGTCACCAAAAAGTGAATAAAAAAAAATGTATAACTTTATATATACATGTTACAATCATCATTTTATCAATGTGAAAAATAGGTGATTTTATAAGAGAAGAAAGTTTTGGTTGCAGTTTAAATTTCCTTGTTGGAGGGTATATAACATCAGTCAGTTTAAGTGCCATACGTGATACACGCTTCGGCGATCATGTTTCGAAAGAGACATGACTGACTGGGCAGAAGATTATCCCACAGTAGGTTGCCATTGCTTTCTGCGGTAGACTGGTTGCCGACCAAGGCTATAGAACCCAATCTGTCCTGTTATTTAACCCATAACTGGAAGGAAGAGACGGATTAATACCTTTCCCAAGGGTATTTGCGCGTAAGTGAATGCAATGAATTTAGCTGGAATTAGAACTCGGCTCCACGATTTTTCGTTCCGAGCCGATATCCACTGCACCACAACGCACATATAACATCACACTTCTAAAATAGCCTTATATTGACTGATTGAAACCAAATTTTGGTGAGAAATTCAAACAGGTAAGATGGTACAAAGTACAGTTGGTTTTAGTAGGGTGCATAGCTTATTATAATGTTTTCATTAAATTTTGGGGGAAAATTGTAGTTTTATCATTTAATATAAAAATGATCCCACTATTTTAAAAATAACAATGATTAACGAATACTCATTTAATAAAACTGCAATATTGTTTTTTTGAATATCTTTTCATTAAGTTTTTATATACAAGGATCCAGTTTTTAGTTCTCCCTGCATTTGCAAGACACTATAAACAAATCACAAGGTCAAATGGTTCAAAAAGTTGGAATTTAGCTCCAGAAAGAAGTATTTATACATGACCACTTGTATGTTGCATGCTCAAGAGTAAGAAATCCTAAGAATTTATTATTTGCTGTTAAAAAGGAAAAAAAAAGTTTTCTTAAAAAATATTGTTTATCACAAAAAATATTGTTTTTTTTATAAAATTAAACTATAAAATTAATAAACTGCAAAGTAGGTTTTTTTTTTCAAAGTACTTTTCCAAACAAATCGGCTTTTATTCAAATTTCAAATATTGGAAAATCAAATTGAAAAATTGAATGAAACAAAGACTTTGTAAATCTTAACAAAAAATGTTAGCAATAACTTCAACAATATTAAATACTGTGAAGATTTTGACATGTCAGAGTGTTACAAAAAATTTCTGGTAGTAAAAATTACCTGCTTTCATACCAGAAAAATTCAGTGGTTGAAGAGTTGGTGTTACTATTTACACTATATTCAAACTATTGTCCTCATTTTTGTTCTTCTCATCACAATGTTTTAGCCACTGTCCACTCTGGCTTTCCTTGAAGCATTCTTTCAACAAGAAATAAATTCATTGAGGAATTATCTCCAATCCTTTGTGATCTTTTCAGGTCATTTTGTGAAGGAAACTGGAATTTCTATATTTCAGCAGTTCAACTATAAATACCATCCTGTTTCTTATTTTATCGTATAAATTGTAAACAATACCAAAACCCTACAACCCTTTTTTGATGAGCATAGATCAGAGTGCCGAGTTCAAATTCCAATGGAATTCTTTGCATTCGCTTAGGCACAAACACCCTTGGGAAAGGTATTAATCCGTCTCTTCCCTCCAGTGATGAGTTAAATAATAGGACAGATTGGGTTCGATAGCCTTGGCTGGTAAACAGTCTACCGCAGAAAGCAATAGCAACCTACTGTGGGATAATCTGCCCAGTCAGTCATGTCTCTTTCAAGACATGATCTCCCAAAGAGTGTATCATGTATGGCACTTAACTGACTGATAACATTGCAAGTCTATTGTTACACTGTTGTAGAATTGCAAACATTTTCCATGACAAATGTTCAGATGAACTTCATTCCTTAGTTCCACCAGTTCAAGCCTTTATAGTCAATGAGTCAATGGCTTAGTAGATTAAAGGATTATTTTGTGAATTTGGAGACATACTGACTGTGAGTTCAATCCCTTGGGCAGTGTGTATTTGTACTCAATGGAAATGTGTAGGCAATAACTGAGCAGTACTAAATTAAAAACAATGAAATTGACAATAAAGATGCGTACAACAGTCCAAATATGAATAGTGTAAATAATGATAATTCCTCATACCAGAAATTCAGTTTTTCAGGTACTAGGCTTTTCAAGTTCACTAAAGGTTATAGGTTTTTCTAATATTGATGGGTGTCCACTTGGGAATATTGAGTGCTGTAGGTGGAGTAATGGCTAATAGCTTGGAATGTTAATCAAAGAGCGCAGTTTCAGGTCTTGTTGATGTTATATCCAGTTATTTGCAAATACTCTTGGAAAACATATGAATCTACTTCCCCAGCTATGGATTAATTAGTAAGACTTGTATCATTAAAACCATTATTATCACCAAAAGTAAAATAGAATTGTGTACAAAATATTTAAATTCTGGCATTAAATAACCTGAGGTTCAGTCAGTTAAGTAGCATACGTGATACACGCTTGGGCGATCATGTCTCGAAAGAGACATGACTGACTGGGCAGAAAATTATCCCGCAGTAGGTTGCCATTGCTTTCTGCGGTAGACTGGTTGCCGACCAAGGCTATAGAACCCAATCTGTCCTATTATTTAACCCATAACTGGAGGGAAGAGACGGATTAATACCTTTCCCAAGGGTATTTGCGCGTAAGTGAATGCAAGGAATTCAACTGGAATTCGAACTCGGTTCCCCGATTTCTCGTTCCGAGCCGATATCCACTGCGCCACAACGCACATCCTATGCCTAAAAAAAAAATATATATATATTGAGGGAAGCTTTCTTTGAAACATTCTTCTTTTTTGTATTGTGAAAGGATATCAGCTTCATTATTTCAACTTTACATAAACCTGACCGCTGCCCTTCAAAAGAGACCCATCATACCAAAACCCTACAACTTTACCAGCCAAGGCTATCGAACCCAATCTGTCCTATTATTTAACTCATCACTGGAGGGAAGAGACGGATTAATACCTTTCCCAAGGGTGTTTGTGCCTAAGCGAATGCAAAGAATTCCATTGGAATTTGAACTCGGGGTAGAAAATGGGGTAGAAAATGGCTTGTAAATTTTAATGCCTCCAAAACAAACATGCTCTCCTTTAAACACCAGAGAGAAACATTCTTGTCTACCATCAAAATAGATGACGCTAATCTCCTAGAGAGTAAAACACTTTGCCTTCATAGCCTTATTCTCTTAAATGGAATGATTACATCAAAACCATAGCTGTTTCTACTGCTAGGAAGGTTGGGTCACTTTGTCGAGCCAAGAAGTTTCTCTTGTCAGAATCTTTTTTGCACATTTAAATCTATCATTTTTCTGTGCATTGAATACTGTTTCCATATCTGGTCAGGTGTTTCTGTTTGTTATATAGAGCTTAAAGATACAAGATTTCTGAATAAGTCAAATACATTATATGAAAAAAGAACAGAATACATATTTAGTGCTGCTTTCAAAAACAGTCCCCTTTTATTAGGATAATAATTTGTTTATTAGTATTTCTATTTTCCTTAAAATTATCCTTGTAGCTGTCAGGAAAATGGAAACAAAAGGGTCACTTATACTTCCCTCAGCTATAAATAAAATAGCAGGATAGACTGGGTTCCAAAAGCCTTGGATAAGAAAACTGAATTCAAACCCGATCACACTAGCCTAAAAGTATGTACATACATGTGATTGGAGACTGCTTGAGAATCAAAATTCCCATTGAAACTCCAACTATGAATGCATGCAACCACTGCTACACTTGGCCAGCTTTTGCTTGGATGTGGCAGGTTCATTTAAGGGAGCTGGCTCAACTAACTAGGTAACCACTGCAACAAGATTTCTGGGATAGATGAAGAGGAAATGCTATAAAGTTTGTATAAAGCTTATAGTTGCCGGTTAGTAAGACTGTAAGGACTGGAAACAAAATTTTGAATGACGAAGGGTTTAATCACATAAAAACAAGGATTAAGACTACAGTAGTTCAATGTGACAAGTGTATGAATGAAAAGTGATACACCTTTGCAACCCATTTTTTGTTTGTTCTATGAGCCCATGTTCGAGTTATAGTGGATGAGCAGTATAGCCCGGCATTGCTCAGGTGTAATGAAAGCTTTAAAACTAATCCATGGTCCTGGAGCTCAGACTCTTTGAACGTTGGCACGAAAGACTAAAAAGCAATAGTTGTTTCCAGTTAAAGCGAAACCGCAGACTGAAAGAAAAATGAATGGATGTAAGTCAAATTTTGATTTCCTAGTATCGATATCAAATAAGTTCTTTTCATCGTAAACTGAATTTTGAAGGCTAAATAAGTCCTCTGAGTAAACGGTATCATGGCTGAGACTAAGAACTACAATTACTCAGAGCCAAACCTGAAGCAAAAACTAAAGTAAAAGGGCTGAAAAAAATGCAGACATACAGGCAGATAAACAGAAACACACACAATAGTGCAGAAAATCGATTATATATATATATATATATAAAAGGCAAGATGTTTGTGTAAGAGCTGCAACTTTGAAACTTCTGAATATTGTTTCTTATGTTTTTGTCTATGCGTGTATCAAATTTGATTAAAATTGGACCACTCCTTCTATAACCCAATTTTTTCAATTATCGATATTTATCAGGTGTGCCGTGACACAAAACCTAGCTAAGAATACTCACAGACACTTATAGTACAACTGTGTAAATTTTCAAGAAAATCAGTTCAGCTGTTTTGGAGTCTATAGGTAATGGACACACACACAGACATACATACATATACACACACAGACAAAGTTCCATTTATAAATAAGTTTAGATGAATGAGTCTACATTTCAATAATAAGTGTAGAGAATGTTAGTCAATCATTCTAAACAGGAAAAAAGGCTTGGAAAGTTTGACACTCACAGCAGATATTGATTACCAAGAGAGGAGAAAAAGTGACTAACCTAATGAGCTTGCATAAATGAATATAGAGAAGGGCTAAGAGACTGTAGGAGAGAGTTGAGAGTGACAGAGGGACTGATGTTTACTTGTGCAACCAGACTGGCAACTGGGTCCCACCCATTCACAGTCAGGTTAGCCAAATGCAGACAACAATTCTACTCCTGAAGCTTCTTCTCTCGCACTTCCCGCCTGTGGAACTCGCTCCCATATTCTTGCTTTCCTGATGGCTACAACCTCCAGAAATTTAAATGCAAAGTCAATACTCATCTACTAATCACTGGACTCTAGCTCTCTCCCCACCCCTGTATAACCTTCCCTTTCTCTCCACCTATGTATTTGTCATCGCACCTGCTTTCTCAGCTTTCTATTGCTTCTTTCTAACTAGTTTGTACTCCTCACTTTTTTCTAATTAATCTTTTTACAGTTATGTAGACCCCTGTACATCAGTGGCATTTCCGTCTTGCTCGGGGTGAAATGGTTAAAAAAAAAAAAAGCAGCTAGTCGCAACCCATCTATCACAGTCAAAGATGGGCAGAGAATTCTTACTGGCATAAAAGATCTGGTCCATAAGTCTGTTGTGAGAAACAACAGAAGTATCAGCAAAGAAGTTTCAAATCTCAACTAATTCCAGAGAGACTGATAGGTTCTGCTTGGCCTATAAATAAAGAACTTAGTAAAGTAGGTATCTCCAAGAATTTTATTAAAAAAAAAAAAAGCACATACCATGATAAAAAAAAAAACTAAACTTAAAAACAAAATTTTATCACCAAAGAAAAGACCAGAATATTTTTTTATTAAAATTTTAATCCTTCCTAGAATGTTCCAAGTTTTGATGAAAAATTTCGGTTTTCTCACATCAGCCGGTAAGCCAAACATTAGTATTGGAAATTTTAACATCTCTTTTGGTATTAAAAACCCTGTTTTGGAAATTGTCAGATTTTAATGAAATTATTTATTTTTCTTTTTTTGCAGTATGTGTGTTGGATATCAGCTTGGAATGAGAAATCAGATATCTGAGCTGAATTTCAGTTGAATTCGATGCATTCACTTACTCACAAATACTCTTGGGAAAGGTATTAATCTTTCTCCCTCCAGCTATGGGTTAAATGGCAGGACAGATGGACTAAAGCTCCGTGGGAAAATGAATGGAGGCATAATGTCGCCATTACTAGGGATCACTCCAAACATCATGATGTTGACTGGATATATTACCCAACTCTTTTCAAACTCTCTGCACTGTCTTCAGATTGACACCCAAACACTATGAAATGTTTGTACTGGAGTTTCTGGTGTAAATGCCAAGCAGTACAGAATGCCATTTCCAAATTTCTGGCAGAGTGAATTGTGTCATGGCACTCTTTCTTATAGATGGTATCCAACTGACCCAATTATACTGTGCAGTTGACAAAAATAAAATGACACTTATGCACAAAATTAATATAAAATGGTGACAATTTAGACAATTTACCCATCACACCTGTATACACACAGGTAATATAGCAATAAAAAGTCCAAGAGAAGATTGGTAAATAATCCAAAAGGAATATTGGTTAAATATTTAAATTGATCCAACAGAAAGCTTGATATAAATTTAATTTACAGAGCAGATTCAAACTTCGTTATTTCTCCCCTCCTTCCACTTATTCTTAAGTTTTGCATTTTACAAGAATTAGAATTTAAATTTGGAGAACCTGAAGATTTTTCTTATGTGCTACTCCTGATCCATTGTATTCACTTACGCGCAAATACCCTTGGGAAAGGTATTAATCCGTCTCTTCCTTCCAGTTATGGGTTAAATAACAGGACAGATTGGGTTCTATAGCCTTGGTCGGCAACCAATCTACTGCAGAAAGCAATGGCAACCTACTGCGGGATAATCTTCTGCCGAGTCAGTCATGTCTCTTTCGAGACATGATCACCCAAGCCTGTATCACGTATGGCACTTAACTGACTGACTGACTCCTGACCCCATGGGCAAATTACCTGCCTTCCACTCCCAAAGGAAGATTACTACTATTTTCTCTTATTCTTGAACATTTCCTGACCGACCTTACTCACCCTTCCTTTAGGTACAAGAATATTTATTTTACAGTTGACTGGGGTTGATAACACATTTCTCTCATACACTGAAATAGCTATCCCCCTATATATATATATATATATATATATATATATTATTAATTATACTTTAGTGTACTAAAAAATTGTACATTTTGTTTCAACATTGAAAGAACAGTGTCTTATCAGGTAGTTAATAATGATGGTAATGTTTTACTGAAAAAAAATTTTCATTGCTCTATTTTTATATTGAGCACTGTTTTAAATTAATGTTTTGAATGTTGCAATTATTTTCTTCCTTATTCATTTGGATATATATATATATATATATATATATATATATATATATGCAATATGTGGGGGGGGGGGGCACATAAGGCCTAAATAAAAGAGTAACCCTGTACAGAAGTAACTGCAGCTACAGATTATGTCATGCTTATGACACAGGAAGAAATATTTATAAAAAATACATGCCTTCCCTCAACAAAACAACATGAAAAACCTAAAACACACACACAAGCAGACTAAATTCAAACACGATAAAAAAAATTTTGTGAACCATTGCAAAAAAATAGTAATCCAAAAACAACAAAAAGAACTACATGACCTATATAGTAAAATTGAATTAAAATCACTGAAAACAATTTTGAAGTATAAAGACAAAATCAAATTTCGCATGTCAGTGTAAAAAATTTTATGACCAACGAAAAGTGAAGTAAAGTATTTAATGTGTAAGTGTGAAAAAAACCAACAAACACACATGCATATGAACTTTCTGACCTGCTCACCACTTATCTCTCTCTATATATAGATATATATGATAAATTGGCCACCAGAAAAACAAATGGATTTCAATATATAAAGTCACAAGTTTATTTGCTTGAAGAGTGTCAACTTTAGACTGGAAGCATGTGCAGTGAGACAAATCCCATTATGGACACTTAATATATCATACAAAAAGCAAGTAATAATAATAATAACAACAATAAGTTTACATTTTAAACAAAACATTCATGGCTCCTTGCACTTTTTTCTTATGTGTATATAAGAGAACGGGTGATATCTAGAGGCTCTGTAGATATAAACTGTGATATTCATATTTTATTCTTTAGAACATCCAATTAGAGTGATGATGTAACTATACCAGAATATGAAAGATATGGAATGCTGAAATTTTAAACTTCTGAATTTTTTTTATTTTTTTATTTTATTTTTTACATGTTTAGGTATATAATTTTCTCTCATATATATATATATATATATATATATACATTATATCAAGTTGCTATTGATGATCTTTCCTAATATTAATATTCTTTTTCTTTCATGTGCAATGTCCCTTGCGGATGTGATTGATCATAGGTCTTCCCAACCTTATCCTAGGTCAAAGCAATTTTTATATCTTTTGTCAAGGATAAAAAAAACAAAAATATGTTGACATCATTCAAATCATTTCCAAGTTTGAATCACAACATTTAAGAACAAATTAGTTTTTGTTTTGATGCTTAAATCAAAATACCAGCTTTGATAATTCAAATTTGATTGAAGCAATTGTGAGTGAAGTTTTAAAAGAAAAACTTAAGCAAAACATGAGGAGCTAATTTATGAGTAATGACATAGGTAAGTAGAAATATGGCAGTTTGTTACAAACCCTCTCTATTATAATAAAGACTATTGTTAGTGTGTGTGTGTGTGTGTGAATATATATCTTCATTTGTAAATGAGTTATATTACACAACCCAAAATCCTGGGTTGCATAATATAACTTGTTTACAAATGAAAAATATTCAAAAGTTCTACAATATAATTGCATTGAACACTTTAACAAAACTGTGTACTGGTCTAATTTAATTATGACAAAATACTAAATATTTAAATAATTATAGATATATATTTCCCTCCTCTCATGCTCAGGGGCAGTTATTTTTTTTTATATCTTAATATGAGATACTCAATATAGGCAAATCAGTATATGTTGCCATCATGTGTTGACAGCACTGAATCACTTGCATTAAACTAAAAAGCAAAAACACAAATCTAAATAATTAATGTATACACTCAAAAAAAAAAAAAATTCAATTTTTAGGTCAAAATTTGATGGCTACCTACACAATGTGAACAGTTTCTTTAAATTAAAATCTGTTTATGATGGGAAGGGCAAGATACTTAATATTATATATGAAAAATATTCACTAGTTACAAAAAACAACCACTTTTTTATTAGAATAATAATATACATGGGTAGTATTACTGTTATGTTGTTGTAATATACTGCAGAAGTATATCAAGATTGAGGAAAACACCGAGCCAATTCCTTTCCCAGCAACTACAGGGGAAATAGACAGAGAGAGGAAAGAGACAGGTTGTAACAAAAACAAGATTGCCTCATCTTTAGGAACAAAATGTTCATGGGACTGACTTCACAAGACACCATGTTTTGTCAACTGCTGGTTTTCCCTTTGCAGGAGGTATCTTATGAAGATCCGGATCTTGACCAGTTGCAGAGAGGCATATATCTAGACATGTCTAGCTGTCTCACTGCTAATGGGGAAAACCCAGATGTAACTGGTGTTAACATGTCTGCACAAGATCTCAGGCCTCTTTTGCATCTGTACTGATGCACATTTGGCACATTTTGAAATGGAAGGATTAAGATCAACTTTTTGCTTCAAACATGAAAGATATTCCTCGGTTGCTAAAAACTCTGTTTTATTAGAATAATTATATATACATGGGTAACATTAATGTTATGTACAAATCTGCCTATGATGTGAAGAGTTAGAAGCAACATAGAAAAAAAACTATTTATCAATTGTACTGGCTTGATACTAACATACCCAATTCAGAGCTCACATCTTGGCTTGTCTCCCTTGCTAACAATACATTCTCTGTTCTTACAATTGATGGTTATTCCTTTCTTCCTGCTTTTCTTTATTTATCTAAGAGTTATTCCAGTTTTCTTTTTGAGATTGCCTTTAAGACAGAGTCATCTCTACATGTTATTAAGATTATGTTTGCAAAAAATAAATCCTGGTAGGACTTCAAGTTCACTTAGGTTTTCCTCACTGTCAATCAATTAAGTGCTATATGTGATACACGCTTGGGTGATCATGTCTCAAAAAAGACATGATGGACTAGGCAGAAGATTTTTCCACAGAAGATTGCTATTATTTTCTGCAGTAGACTGGTTGTTAAGCAAGGCTACAGAACCCAATCTATTTTGTTATTTGATTCATAGCTGGAGGGAAGAGACGGATTAATATCTTTCCCAAGGACATTTGAATGCAACAAATTCAACTGGAATCCAAACTCGATTTCTTGTTCAAAGCTGATATCTACTGCTCCACAATGCACAAAAGTTAAATAAATCTGATGAGAAGACACATCCTTGTCTTATGACCTTTTTTTAGTTTTCTATATTTGCTCAGTTCATTTTCTATCTATATGCAGGTGGTTTGTTTCCAGTAAATGTTTTCGATTAGTCTAACATCTTTCCTAAATAAAGTTTTTCCAAGCAGTTCAAGTAGTTCTTTGTGGCATAGCTCATTGAATGCTTTTGCATAATATATGAAACATAGATATGCTTCCTTCTACAGAAAAAAAAAAAGAAAAAAAAAAAAAGGACATATCTTCGGATGATAGTCAAAATTGCATCTCATTCCATGTTTGCTAGCATCTGATCAACTTGTTGCTCAGGAATAGGAAATTTGTCACCATTGAAAGAAAAGTTCTTCTCAGGTAAGTTCATGAAAGTCATAAATGGCTAGTCTTCTAAGGGATCTCTCCTCAGGCATACCCTTTTTCTGGGGTACCTATAAGACGTAATGGTTACTAAACTCGTCTTCGTCCTAGGTACGAATTTGCACGAGATACTAGATTAGAAACTAGATCCCACCCTTTTACAGTGAAACTGATAAAATGCAACCACAATTTCTATTCTAACAGCTTCTTTTCTCGCACTTCCTGCCTGTGGAATTCCCTTCCACATACTTGCTTCCCTGACAGCTACAATCTCCAGGAGTTTAAATGTAAGGTCAATAGACACCTCCTAACACACATCCATTAACACATCCATTCTCTCAAACACTCTTCCCATCTACATCATTACCCGTCTATCACCCTCCTTCTGACATTTCCTATATCTAACCACTCTTTCTCACCACCTTTCCCTATGTAACCCCCTGCACATTAGTGGCAGTGGAATGCCTTGCTTGGGGTGAAACAAAAAAAAAATCCTCACTGGTTGACTTATATTTTTGACGTTGTGCCACATCTAAGCTATGCTTAGAAAGTCTTTTGGGGCATCTCAATGTCATTTAATCATTAGCAAGGTTGTCTCGTTAGAAAAAGCAGTAATGAGTTTGATCCTCACTGGGTGCCACATACTTTCAGCCTTGTTCCTCTTCTAACTTATGCTTAGAAAATTACCATACTCTCTTTCTGTTTTTATTAATGCTCCTGCCTAGGAACATTCTCAGATCATTAGTAAATATCTATGTTGATGATACCACAGTATATAAGAAGCACTATAGAGAGGATGTGCGTTGTGGCGCAGTGGATATCGGCTCGGAACAAGAAATCGGGGAGACGAGTTTGAATTCCAGTTGAATTCCTTGCATTCACTTATGCACAAATACCCTTGGGAAAGGTATTAATCTGTCTCTTCCCTCCAGTTATGGGTTAAATAATAGGATAGATTGGGTTCTATAGCCTTGGTCAGCAACCAGTCTACTGCAGAAATCAATGGCAACCTACTACGGGATAATCTTCTGCCCAGTCAGTCATGTCTCTTTTGAGACATGATCACCCAAGCGTGTATCACGTATGGCACTTAACTGATCTGAGTAGAACTTCAACAAAATGAAAATAAGTTGTTTAGTTTAACAATGCAAAAAGGTATATTTTGAACTCGAGGCTGAAAAGTGAGAATTAGGTAGCTCCACCTGTGATATGGCAACAGTACTTCATTTCTTGATCTAATCTCATTCTTGTAAAGATAATGCATAGTTGTACAGTAAGCTTGTTGTTCCTAGGCAGGAGCATTAATAAAAAAACAGAAAGAGAGTATGGTAATTTTCTAAGCATAAGTTAGAAGAGGAACAAGGCTGAAAGTATGTGGCACCCTCTCTACTCAAATAAGAAAAAAAAATTTAATTTTTTTGCATTAAACAGGGAAAGTTTGTACACTAGGAAATTAAGCTAAATACTAGTTGGTCATAAATCCTAAACAAAGTATGGAATGCCCAGCAAGACATCTCAGTAGTAAGCCATATAGTTGTCACTGTGAATAACTTCAAAAATTCACTTTTGCATGGTCAATATACAGGGATCCTTTGATTAGTGCGACTAATGTTATATCAGTAACTAAGAAAAAAAATCAGTTTTGAGTTAATTACTATGGTTAAACTGAAGAATGTTTTACCCCACTAATCGAGTATTCTGAATTCACTAATGAAATTTTAAGATAAAAAACTTTTAGCATTCTAATAAAAAAAAACACATTAATCAAATGTGTATTAATCGGAGAATTCCTCTATGTGTTTTCAGTAGCCTATTGCTACTTTATCATCATTTCAATGGCAAGCATTCAGAGGAACGTTTTAATGGCAAGTGTTCAGATGAACTCGAATATTTAGTTCAGTTAGTTTAGACGATATAACTAAAACTGGGCATGTTGCCTCAACAGACATTTGAATCATCCTCATTTACCCCATATTCCAATTGTAAGAAGGACATTTTGCTCAGACAGCCCATACTTTGAGAACTGCATTTTTATAGAACAAACTCCCATGTGGTAGATTCCCTAAAGATTACAATCTTCAAGTCAAGACTCAATCATTCTCTATCCTCATAACCTTCACTTCCTTCTACTCACTTTTATATTCATATCATAGACCTCATTCAACAAAACTAACATGAGTGGCTCTTGAGCCTTGGGTTATGTGAATTTTAAAATGAAAAAAAGGAAAAACAAAGAAATAAAAGTTTGATTTTCAAAACCTTATTTCATTCAACTCTTTAAGAGTTCAAAATTAAAGACAAAATTAATTTGTAATATAATAGACACTGAAATATTATATTTCAAGATGATGTGCAGCTGCTTTTAAGAAATTAACTTTTTCTTTTGAGTCTTATTCTTCTATTGCATTTGTTTTTATAGATGCATTCAGATTTGTATTTTCTTTTTGTTGTTTTCTTCTTGAATAAATGCTTATTTCTGCTACTGTTGAAGCATGATTAAATAAATCAATCTTCTTAAGGTTTTTGTATTTTCTTTTGAGTGAAGTTACACACACACACATATATATATATATATATATATATAAAATACACGTGCACACATGCAGATACATATGTGCCTATGTGTATCACATAAGCATGTGATACAATCTTCTTAAGGCTTTTGTATTTTTCTTTGAGTAAAGTTGTACACACTCTCTCTCTAGATATATATATATATATATATATATATATATACACACACACACAAAAATTGTGTGTATTTAGGCAACAAATGTACTTAAAAGCAACAGATGTTTTGTGTCAATTTTATTGATCGACTTTTTTAAATTGCGAATAATCCTTCTTGGATAAAGAGGAAATTCCATCAAAAATTGTCCAATGTTCATTTTGGAAGAAATATGGGCTAACATTTTGACTTAAGTCATAATCAAGTTAGGTAAAGACAAATGACGAGTTTCACAGAAATGGTGAGTGTAAAGACATGGGCAAATATTATTGTGAAGTAGGCAATGCATGATGTTTAAATTGTGTGTAAATACACACAACAATAATGTCAGTAAGATACAATGGGGCTACTGGACACCTAAAGAGAAAAAATGGGATAAAACTCTACTCCTGTTCAAAAAAGAAAACAGGAAAGATAGTGAACCAGACAATAGGCAAACCTATCTAGTCCTATTGAGAGAAAAAAAAAGTGCTGTAGTGGAATATCATGTTATCTTTCTTGTACAGTAGAATGGATGAGTCCATCTGTTATATGAGAGTCATAGCTACTGATTAGTGAGGAGTGTATATAATAGTGTATATTGGAGTAGACTAATCTCTCAGTGACACCCTCGTACAGAATAGTCCAGTTTGCTCTACTGTATTTGGTAGTTTACCATTTGAGTACACAATTCGTTATTGTACTTTTGTCAAGGATATAACATAAACAAATAGTAAATAAAATTTAAGAGTTTAGGCAGCAGCGTTAGAAGTGTAGAGTTGAAGCAGACTTTAGAAGGGACTGGAAATATAATCCTAAACAGAAAACCAGAGATAAACCTTTACTCCTGTTAACAGCACTATTGCTGCTTGTAGGTAATCAATAAAAAAATATACTTTACTTAATTGATTTAACGAAACATCAACCCCCTGCTGACTCATTCATTATTGAAAAAATATGGTACAAACATTTAAAGTTATGACATAACTACCATGATGCAACCATATATTCTAACAGTTCCTTTACTTACACTTCTTGCTTCCCTACCACCTAAAGTGTGACACAGAGATCTGAAGGCGAATTGGCATGGCGAAGGATGCATTCCAGAAGCTGAGTAAAGTATTAAGAAACAGGAAACTTTCACTAGAAACAAAGAAGAAGGTACTAGAATGCTATGTGATGTCAGTTCTTCAATACCGCAGTGAATGTTGGACAATATCATTGAAGATGAAGGAAAAAATTGAAGCAGCGAAAATGGGGTTCTACAGAAAGATGCTGCAGATATCATGGACCAAGCATGTGAGCAATGATGTCATGTTGGAAAGAATGGCAATAAAAAGAAAATTAATTTTGAGCATTAGGAAGAGACAACTGAAGTTCCTGAGACATGCAATGAGGAAGGAGGGCTTGGAGAACCTGATACTAACAGGCCAGATAGAGGGAAGGAGAGATAAAGGAAAGCAGCGGATAACATATTTGAAGGGCTTGAGCAGGTGGGTGACAGAACAGGGGTTGCATGATGTAACAGGAGAAAGCATGCTAAAAGCCACCAGAGATAGGGAGACATGGAAAGTCATGATCACCTATGTTCTGAAAGAACAGGGCACATAGAAGAAGACAATCTTCAAAAAAAAAAGAAAAGAAAATTTAAATGCAACAATCACCATCTTTTTTTGAAACCTGTTCTTTTATTGTCCTTTCTCCTCATGGTTTCACTCTAATCTCTTTTGTTCTAGTGGCATTCCTGCCTTGCTTGGGGTAAGATGATAAAAAAAAAAATTAAAAAATATAACAATATTACTGTATTTATGTTCAGCTTGTATGCGTCTTGTGGTGCAATGGATATCAGCTTGGAACAAGAAATTGGGGAGCAAGGTTCGAATTCCAGTTGAATTCCTTGCATTCACTTACGTGCAAATACCCTTGGGAAAGGTATTAATCTGTCTCCTCCCTCCAGTTATGGGTTAAATAACAGGACAGATTGGGTTTTCTAGCCTTGGCTAGTAACCAATCTACTGTGGAAAGCAATGGCAACCTAATGTGGGATAATCATATGCCCAGTCAGTCATGTCTTTTTCAAGACATGAATGTCCAAGCGTGTATCACATATGGCATTTAACTGACTGTATGTTCAGCTTAGTCATAAGATTTTGTGGCTGAATTGGCAAAGGCATCATACATGAAGGGTGTGTGTTATGGGGTAATAGATATCAGCTCAGAGAGCTGAATTTTAATTCCAGCTGAATTTGTTGCATTCAATTACACACAAATATATTTAGAGAACGGAATCAATCCATTTTTTTCTCCTTCCAGCTATGGGTTGAATAGCAAGATAAATTGGGTTCTATAGCCTTGGTTGGCAACCAGTCTACTGCAGAAAGAAACAACCACCTACTGCAAGAAAATTTTCTGCCTAGTCAGTCATGGACCATAGGATACATGATTGCCCAAGCCTGTATCAGGTATGTTACTTAACTGAAAGATTCAACAGTGATTTAGGTGAGAAAGTAGTGGAGAGACATTATCCCCGAAGAATGTATCACATATGCCAATCAATTGACTGATCATACATAAAAGATTAGTCCCTGAGACATGGGATATGAATTCAAGTCTTGTTTGCAAACTACTTTATTCTAATTTCACACTGCTTAATTTCAAGCCAGAATTTTTGTCTGAGAAAATTGTAAGAAAAAGTGAATAATAAAATAAATGTAAGACTAACTGAAAGTTAATAATGGAAATTCAAAAACTGAGCAATAAGACTTATGTTGAAACTTTAAAACAAAATACATTAAGAGGCAGCAAGGTGACTAGAAAAATCCCCCTAACATTCTGATATGAAGTATTTTAAATTTATTACTTTAGAACTAAGAGATTTCTTTCTTTTTGCAGCTTTTTTTATTGCAACATTCAAAATTGGAAACACTTATCTTTTCTCCACATCATTGCCACTTTTTATTGCAACCTCTTAAGTCAAAGGAACTAACCTTTCACTATGAGATTACCACTTTTTATTACAGGCTGAAGATATTCTTGATATCATCTTATTACTGATTTTTATAGCAACTTTCTTGGTCAGAACCCCTTTAGTCTTTTCTCTATGTCATTGCTACTTTTTATTGCACTGTTCTAGGTCAAATACCATTTTGTCTTGACTTCATCTGAGGGATGCATCCTCTCAGAAGTCTGTTCCACAAAGTAACGGTTCTTGGGAACTCCCTCCTTACCAAAGAAATACGAGATGAAATATATGTAGCTTAGCAGATCTTAGCTGCACAGGTCCGAACTATTCACACTAAGGAATTTCACTCATCAATTATATTTAATTTGAGATGATTTGGGATTTTCGTTAACTTTCTTAATATGATGATATGTTATTTCCTGGCCATTAACATCACTTTTCATTTTCATTTATGAACAGGCCCAAGAGTCCTCAAAAAGTTTCCAGAAGTATATATATAGTCATCCGCAGACAGATCTGTTTCGCTGTATCACAGCTCATCAATACGATTAGACTCCGATTGCTTTTTAACCCAGGATTGAAACCCAACTGAATTGGCGTCAGTCGGCGATTCTACCTCTGATCTATGGGCGCTTGGTAGAAGAAGGCAGACATTTTAGCATGTATATTATTATACTCGCCCAATAGCTGAGAGTGTTCTAATTGCTGAATGAATGATGCATAGTTGCTAGAGTAGGTACTGTTTTTCAAAGTCTACCATTCTTCCAGAGTGCTCAATCAGGGTGCGAGAGCGTAATAGAGAGAGAGAGAGAGACAGAGTGTGTGTGTGTATATATATATATATATATATATATATATATATATATATATGAGTGAGTGTGGAAGAAAGTAAGAGAAAGAGGGTGTGTGTGCGTGTGTGTATGAGTGAGTGTGGGAAAAAGTGAAAGAGAGAGTGGGCGTGTGTGTATGAGTGAGTGTAGGAGAAAGTGAGAGAGAGTGTGTGTGTATGAGTGAGTGTGGGAAAAAGTGAGAGAGTGAGTGTGGGAAAAAATGAGAGAGTGAGTATAGGAAAAAAGTGAGAGAGTGAGTATAGGAAAAAAGTGAGAGAGTGAGTATAGGAAAAAAGTGAGAGGGTGAGTATAGGGAAAAAGTGAGAGGGTGAGTATAGGGAAAAAGTGAGAGAGTGAGTATAGGAAAAAAGTGAGAGAGTGAGTATAGGGAAAAAGTGAGAGAGTGAGTATAGGGAAAAAGTGAGAGAGAGCATGAGAGAAAGTGTGAGAGCACATCTTAGATTAGCACCTTGGTGAAGAAATAGAGCATTACTATTATGATGTTATTTCTTAGCTCTTAGCACCACTTTTGAATCTCTCATTCATGAACAAGTCCAGTAGTTCTCAAAAGGTTCTCAGGAATAAATAGGTTCATCTATCATTTCATTCACACTCCTTCCTGGTCTTTTGAACAGTAGTAGAGCTTTATCCCTTGTTTCTTGTTTAGGATTGCATTTCTGGTTCCTTCACAAAACCCTATCATTGTCATTCTGGTAGCCTTTTGTGTCTTGGTGGCATTATCCCTTTGCCTGGAATCATGCCTCTTATTCTGTAACACAACCTTGATTAACTCTTGGGCTTTGAACAGAATCAACGTCATTGTAAAAAGAAAAAAAAAAAAAAAGGAACTCTTAGAGAAACATGAAAATTTTGAAAAATTATAAATAAGAAAATGTAGTTCTTTCATTAAGTAAGAATTTTATCTTTTTGATGTGTCTTTATTTTATTTTTCACTTTTTTCCTTCTTAATTATAATTAATTATTAAGCATAATTCTCTTGACACTAACTTTCTTCCAAGCAGGAAACAACATATTAACCTAGAATCAGTGACATTTCATTATTTGGAGACAGCCTTGTATTTAAGTTATAGAAGCTTACAAATTCTTTACTAGCTTGATTTACAAGATGATAATAACAATACTAATGGATACAAATATTTCAGTCAAACAATGCTAGATGCCCCACCTATGGTTTATGTAGCCAGTAGATTTTATTCAGAATAAGGTTTCTAGCACTATGCTTAACCACTTTTGAATTCAGAATTGTCCTTTTCCTAGACTGGTTTCCAACCAAAGATGGATATCCAAGTCTACCCTGATATTAATTCTTCGCTGATAGAGAAATAGATGGATTTATATATTTATCAGAAGTATCTGTGCAAAATTAAATTTTACAGCCTTGGGTGAAATTTGAATTGAACATGCCATCTCAATTTTTGTCAATAACTGCTACACTATGTTGCCCTTTGTTTCAAGATAATTTCTATGGATAAACACTGGAAACAATGATTAACCTTTTCCAGAATCCAAGATGAAATATTTCACAAGAAATTCTGTTGTTTTTTATAGAAATGCACTTTTCCAAGAAATATTTTATATTATTATTAAATAAACACTTCAGATCATGAATATCAATCTTATTTTAATTTTGAAAAGAACTTCATTTTTTTTTTTTAATCGTATCACCCCAAGTAAGGCGGTAATGCCACTGATGTGCAGGGGGCTAGAAAAAAAAAACAAAGTAAGATTGGAAAAGAGAAAGCCGGAAACCACATCCTAAACAGGGAACAAGGGATGAGCCTCTACACCTGTTCAATAGACGTGGGTGGAGTGTGAACCGGGCGATAGATAGATCTACTCCAATTGAAAAAAAATTAAATTAATTGTAATTGATCCTCCTCTACACAAAGTTAAAAAAAAAAAAAGAAAAAGATGCTCATAGCACATGATGATGGTAATATTAACAGCTTCCCTACAAGGAAATATTTGGCATTCATTGACTGAGCAGCCAGTACTGCTTTCTGTTGAAACCATAATTACAGTGTTTGGGAGTGTGTTCATAATCATGTGCAATGTGGTACAGTAGATATCAACTCAGAACAACAAATCAAGGAGCCGAGTTTGAATTCTAGTTGAATTCCTTGTATTCACTTATGCGCAAATACCCTCGGGAAAGTATCTTCCCTCCAATTATGGATTAAATAACAGGACAGATTGGGTTCTACAGCCTTGGCTGGCAATCAATCTACCACAGAAAGCAATGGCAACCTACTGCAGGATAATCTTCTGCCCTGTCAGTCATGTCTGTTTCTAGACATGATTGCCCAAAGCATGTATCATATATGGCGCTTAACTGAACTGTTCATAATCAGGCATGATCAGCAGTTGAACAAGGCCAGTATTTTCCCAAGCAAACATGAATGACTATAAACATGTTGAAAAAGGAAAAAAACAAACAAACAAAAAAAAAAAAAAACTAAGGAAAATGGTTACATCCATTACCTCACATTTTTAAAGAGGTACAGCACATATATCTATCCCAAACCATCTAATCACAATTTAAACAATATATATATATATATATATATATATATACAGGCGCATGGCCAAGTGGTTATAATGTTTGCTTTCTGACCATGAAGCCTGGGTTTAAATCTCACCATGGTCAATTTGTTAATAAGGTGACTTCTTGATGTTATCGGTCAGGAGAAGGCAATCCTAGCATGTAGCACTTTAAAAAAAGTGCCTGAAAACCATACCATGGATTGACCCAAGACTTGTGAGTGAAACTGGATAGACAGCTTCCTTTGAGGAGTTGTTGATGGTTGTGATAGCTCAAAGTCACAAGTCATTGTGATTATCCTGGCCTTGTTCAAACTGTTGTTCATACTAGATAATGTGCTCTCTCCCTGAAACTAAGGTTTGCTCAGCATAGTTGCAGTATAAACCACAGGTGGGCTCAGTGGGTGCTGAACAATAACAGGTGTGCCTGAGCAGGCATCTATAATGGAGATTAGCTAATCTCCCTAGTAGACAGATATCCTCAAAAATGAGTGGCAAGCTATATATATATATATATATATATATATATATATATATATATATATATATATGGCCGTATCTGACTACCGGGCACACCTGGCATGGGTTCAGACTGATTCATGCAATGATAGTGAAAATCCGGGCAAGGAAAAATGTCTTTGTCAGAAATCAAACTAAACAATTCACAAAGAAAGAAAGAAAAATGAAGAAAACATCCAAATGAACACAGTAAAAATCTGTTTATTTATTTTGGGAGAAAAGACTGGTTATATTCAGAAAGTCCGAACCCAATTTCCTGCTTTCATTCACGTTCTGTGCCGAATTTCCATTGGAGCAGCTGAAAAAATCCGCAATAATCATAGTTTCTGGGAACAGATGACACTGATGAGGTCATCACATTGTCAACTACTAAATCTGGGCAATTTTCTCTGTGCCCAGTGTTTTTTTAGCATCAGCTACGGCCCTGTATATATACGGCCATGTATGTATATATATATATATATATATATATATATATATATATATAAGAGAGAGAGGATTAATGCAAAGAAGTTTGTCACTTAACTTCAAAGTCTGCATGAACCTGCTCAGTTAAGTGAAAAACTTAGTATTAATCTTATTAACACTATCTCTATCCCAATATATGACACTTTATGATAACAACCAACTTGCCAAGATACTTTTTATAAGTAGAACTACTGAAGAAAAAAATAAAAATATAAATCCTAGCACCAAACATTATCACAACTCAACACTATATATTCATGAATATTACTCACTTTTGCCTTACCAGAATTATGACACTATTCTCCACATGTTTTGACTGACCTTTCAACCACTGAATGAATATTCATGAATGTTCTCAAATTTAAAAGCCTTAATAAACCAACGATATCCTTGCTAATGTATATAAACACATGCAACAAAATAAATTCTATATTTGCCTTAATAAAGTTCCTCAGAAGACAAATGCATTGCTAAGAATAGCCTTTTCCTCATCATACATATATATATGTAAGATGAGGAAAAATATATATTTGCTGGTTTTAGAACAGTGCTCAATTTAAATATAACACAGCTCTTAAGTACATATTAATAGATATACATATCATCCTATGTCTATAGTACAACTGAGTTTCATGCACTATGCACCTAATGATTGCATGGTTCATGAAACTTAGAAGATATTATATATATATATATATATATATATATATATATATATATATATGTATATATATACATACATACACGGTAATCATAATATTAACTGTTTTGCTACAAGAAAACATTTGCCATTGATTGACCAAGCAGCCAGTACTACTTTTGGTTGAAATTTATAAAATCTTTCTGTTAATACAATTTTTTCTTTTCATAAAATAGGTTTCTCAAGTCTAATAGTTGATTTTCTAAGTGCTGCTTAGATGTGGCACAAGGCCGAAAGTATGGGACACCCAGTGAGGATCGAACTCACTACACAGTTGTAACTGGTTTCAGTAAGACAAGCTTGCTAACCATTACACCATGCCAAGGTGCCCAGGTTTCTCAAGTCCAATAGCTTTTATTTCTCTTTCCAGTATTGATGGAATTTTCCTTTTTAATCTTTTATTTGAAGTAGTATAGAATATTGTATTCACTTACGCGCAAATACCCTTGGGAAAGGTATTAATCCGTCTCTTCCCTCCAGTTATGGGTTAAATAGCAGGACAGATTGGGTTCTATAGCCTTGGTCGGCAACTAGTCTACCGCAGAAAGCAATGGCAACCTACTGCGGGATAATCTTCTGCCCAGTCAGTCATGTCTCCTTCGAGACATGATCGCCCAAGCGTGTATCACGTATGGCATTTAACTGACTGAGTATAGAATATTAGCATCTTGATTATATTATTATTATTATTATCTCTTCAAGTTACCTGTTCTAGCCATTTTAGCTGTTGCTGTTAGTCCTCAAGTGATGTGCATTCTGTTATTTGGTATAATTCCTTGTTTTTGATTCTGTAGCACTAGTCCGCAATGTTCCAAGGAATATGATTTTTACTAAGACCCTCAGGCTTTAATTGCTCAAAGTGTTTTCTAACCGTTGATCTTAGAAAGCAATTATATACAGCTGACAGTTTAGATATTTCTGAATGGGTTTGGCACCATGCATGACATCCATATCAAAGTCTTCATCTGATGAAACTAAGAATATGACTTCAGTTTTTAGGTTAAAGTTTTGGTTTTCTAGCAATTTGTGGTGTTGGGAAAAACTACCTCTAAAGTAGTCTTTTTTATATTCAATTTCTTTATCTTCTATAACTGATCCATATTCCGGGATATTCGAAGTGTTTTGTATTTACTAATTCCACATCCTGATGTTTTATGATAGATTCAGAGTATATGCTATCAATGCATTCATTTCAAATCCAGATCATAGTTTATGTTTTGGAAAAGTTAATCTTGAGTCCCATTTCTTTGAGCGCTTGTGAAAACATTCTTAAAAAATTTTGAATAATTTAAAGTTAAAATAATAAAAAGTTAATATTTATGTTATTTAAGGTATGTTCTCATTAATCTTTTTTCGTGTGGTTCTAAAATAATTTTTATATACAAAATTTCAAAACTGAAAAATGAATTTAAAACATTCTTACATTTTCTTATCATAACCACCACTACTACTAATTAGTTACTTTACTTTTATTTTATTATTTTTTTAGTAAGCCTAAAACAGTCAATTTGTAATAAATTTGCATAGCAGACTAAACCCTTTTTTAAAATTTAGAAAATTTTTAAAAAATCATATATTTTAATAGTCTGGAGAGCTTATTGATAATGATATGAAAGAAAAAAATTAAAAAATGATTATATCATAGAGAGGTGCATTTCTGTAAAAAAGCCAGAATATCAAGTGTATTTTTTCCCTTTATTAATATTATTAATTATTTACTTTTACTTAAATGTTTTTGCTCTGTAGGGGGATCAATTTACAATTAATTTATATACAATGCTGAACCCCCTTTTAAGATTCAAAATTTATATATATATATATATATATATATATATATATATATATTAACTTTAGCAGCTTAATATTAAAATGTCAAGAAAATTTGGAAAAGTGGATTATTTCTTGGAGAGGTGTGTTTCTGTAGAAATGCCTTTTCTTTGTAAAAGGATTAAACTTGATAATTTATTAGAACAAAAATATTTTTTTTGTGTTTTAATTAATATTTTGATACATGCACGCAAAAAAATGAAATCGGTCATTTCCCCCTTGCTCAGATTTCTCTCTTCCCTTTCACACTTTTCTTTCTTTTCTAAGAAGTTGATGGTGCCTACGACATATTTCTTTCCTCACTCAAACCTGACAACACAAGAATGCATTCTTTTATTTGAGTTGGTTACAGGGCGTTACACTTATAGACCATAGCAAAATAATTATAGGGAGATTTACCTTGAACATAAATGTTTGCATATCTTAAAAACCTGATATGCTAGAACACTTTTGAACATATTCAGAAACAGCGGCGGCTATTTGGGGGGGTGGATGGGTAAAAAGCCTCTGTCTTTGAGTAAAACAAATGTTTTACCCCTGCTAATAACAGAATCTTTGTTGGCCACTGTAATTAATGGAATAACAACTGAGGCACAGAACTAGTTTCAGGTTGGATTCACATTATTTTTATTCTAATCATTTCATCTCAGGAAAGGTGATAAAGCTAATAAGACACAAAGAGATTACTGTCAGTGAAAAAAAAAATGAGAAAACAATGAGGAAAAAAGGACAATAAAAGAACAGGAATCAAAATAATATGTGATGAATGACATTGCATTTAAAATTTTTGAAGATCATAGTTGACAGGAAAGCAAGAAACCAGAAGAAATCCCCAAGCCAGAAGTGCAAGAGAAAAAACAAAAAAACAAAAAACAGTATATACTCATAAATTGATGAGACCTAGCTGCCAATCTAGTACTACACTTAAATTTATGAGGTTGGTATACCAAAGAGGAAAGCTTATTAAGAAAATTGACATGAAAATATTTAAAAATTGAACTCCTGAAGTATCTAATTAATGTCTCTGCAGGTCATTTTATAAGACTGTCTTTTCATATTATTTGAAAATGTATTTTGACTTAAAGACTAAAAAAAAAAAATCTTATTGATATTTGAAATCTGGAGTGCTTATCTGATAGTAATCTGAAAAAAATTACTTGGAGAGGTGCCTTTATGTAGGTCCAAATCTATATTAATAAAACTGAAAATGTATGTGTGCATCAGTCAGTGTATCCTCACTGATTCCTATTAACAAACACTTACACATTTTTCATTTGATTTATTTCAGAACTTACACACCCCTTGCAAATTTATTCTTCTACACAACAAAGAAAAAGAAATTGCATGTATCCCTCAGTTTAATCTTTGTTTTAATTATTTTTTAAGTATTTTTTTTGTTAAAGATAAGTTCAACACAGTAACTTTTACATGGAGAATAACTCTTTGAAAAAATACAAGAGTTATCTCCCGATGTGAGTCGCATAAAAAAAAAAAAAATTAAAAGTAGACTTCTACTCTTCCCATTCCATGCGACACTGGGTATTTACTGTTAGTATATAATAAATAAGCTTTTTTTTTTCATGTATTTATGAAATGTAACACTTTAAGAAAGGGAAAGTTTTGATAAGAGTGAAAGTGAAAGAGACAGAGAGTGAGTGAGGACACCTTAGATTGACACCTGGCTGAAGAAATAGAGCCTTTAAAATATTTTCTCTAGTTAATTAATCCGTATCAGTTTTGGGAAACTTATAAAAGCTGCAAAATTATCCCCCCCCCCCCCAAAAAAAATATTTAGGTTTCATAAGAGAAGAATTTGCATTGGTATTGCTACTATTGTACTTAGTTTATTAGTATCTACTTAGGCTGGTAAGATAGTATTCATTTGTGTCAGTTGTACAAAATTTCTTGGGTTTCACAGAGCTGAAAACAATGTTAATTTAATAAACATGCTACCAACGTATCACATGGAATGCTGAATGTCTCTTAAAATGCACTTCTTGGATTATGATCTTTTCTTTTTCAAGGATCTGGGCCCTATGAATGATGAACATGGTGAGAGTATATATCAAATCACATCTGTGATGTAATCGAGATATGAAATCTGACATGCATTAACAGTTATGAGACTGACAATGGCCCTTCAAGTCAGCAAGCCATTTACAAGATTTATTGTACAGATACTAACTCGCTCCCATATTCTTGCTTTCCTGACGGCTACAACCTCTAGAAATTTAAATGCAAAGTCAATACTCATCTACTAACCACTGGACTCTAGCTCTCTCCCCACCCCTGTATAACCTTCCCTTTCTCTCCACCTATGTATCTGTCATCGCACCTGCTTTTTCAGCTTTCTATTGTTCCTTTCTAACTAGTTTGTACTCCTCACTCTTTTCTAATTAATCTTTTTACATTTATGTAGCCCCCTGCACATCAGTGGCGTTTCCGCCTTGCTCGGGGTGAAATGATTAAAAAAAAAATGTAAACTGTTGATTGTTGCAACTGTTGGATTCACTGTTTATTGATTATTCAACTAGTTTGTTAGTTCAGATTGACTGGAACAGGACTTACCACAATGTGTGCAGGTCAGAACATTGTTAATCTAACAAGTTTGATAGTTACAAAACATTCTAAAGTCTCATAGAATTTAAAACTACTAATTTAAAAAACATTACTTTTGTAACAAAGAATGAAATTCCAGATATCTAAAAAAAATGTGTTTTTATCTTGAGGGTATTCATAATAAATGGAGGGGGTGTGAAAAGAAAACCTCAAAAGAAGGGGTGTTAATAGATGAGGAGGTAAATGGAGTGGTTGGGAAATGACAAAACTTTCAAATTATAACAAAAAATAAAATATAAAAACCATGAAGTCTTGGCAAATTTATGTCATTAAATATTCATCTATGGCCGACAAATAATATCTATCTAACAATCACCTAAAATAATCTCTTAAAATACTTTCATGAAATCAAAAATATTTTGCTTATTTTGAATGCTGTTATGTTCATATATATATATATATATATATAGATATATATAACATTTAAGTGTTCAATATTCTGATTAACTAAGCACAGATTAAAGATGGCACAAATCTGTTAAGCATCTTTTGTTAAATATGACTGACAAGCAAAATTTTAATTGTTTTTTTTTAGTTTTTTTTCCAAAGTTCTTACATTTTCCATGGGAATGGGTGAGTACAAAATCTGTGCCTATTGTCAATTGTCCTAAGCACTTTCAGCCATTTCTTTAGCCATTTTCAAGGAGTGGGTATATTGTTAGTTTATTTGCATGTTTTTCACTGTATTATTCACATATTATTTGTAAATTATAGTAAGAGTTTAATTCCAAGCCATTGTGTGATAGGCATGGCTGGAATTTGAGTGAGTGACTTTCTATTTTTAAAAGACTTTCAGTATTCTGTTACCATTATTAAATAAGGCACAGCTGATGGTGGGGAGGAGCTGTTTGATGTACAGAGCCTCTTTTATAACTAGACTAGCAGTTTAGTCTGGTTTCACTCGGGTAGTTTAAGGAATAATAAGAATAAAAAACATATGAATTTACATAGCAAATACTTACACAACATCCACCCTCGTCACTTTTATAAATATAGATAACAATGTAGAATGTCTCTATTGGATTAGGGTGGAAGGGGGAGGGGAAACATATATAGATATTGATAATATAAAGTGGGGTGATCGATTCTATATTATAATCAATACATAAGCTGATCTCTGACTTTGTAGGGTGATAATATATATTTTTCTACCCCTAATTTTGGCTTTCTGAAAAATTTCAAGATGTCGTTAGCGTCCTAAAATTTTTATCTACATCTGAGCGCAACTCAGGTCAAGCTAGACTGCAAAATACAGACGGTAAGTTTAATCTATCAAACAAACAAATACTTACACAACATCTACCCTTGTCACTTTTGTAGATATAGAAGTTTCTAGAAATTCTATTAACAAAGAACTAACATTTTCGACCAGTATCTTAATGGGTCTTGCAGATTATAGTGTTATATATCGCCGTACGACGACAAAACAACAAACACGCATATATAAAAATATAAGGTTATATTTTTATTAATGACGACAAACTGTGTGGAATAGAGAACGGGAGGGTGAGGACGCATATAGAATGGCTGACGGGAGTGTAGTCTGCCTGTGTTGTCTCTCTCTGCTTCCACCGGCCGCTCTCTGCTACTGGCGAATCCGCGTGTCGAGGTCTTTATATAGTCCTCTAGAACCGGGACTTTCCTTCCGGTTTTTTGCCTCGCCCATGCAACGCCCACGTAATTCTAAGAGGCACCTGATCTGTTTGCCTCTGTAGCCATTTCCGCCGCTGTCGGAAATAAGGTCAAAACGACATCCGCTCCGGCTTTGACAGGATGTATTTCACAAACACCTGTCTTGTCGCTTCGTCGCCCCCTTCACCGATGGAAAACACCATCGCTTGCATCACTTCCTCGGGTGGGGCCAGATTGTTATATTACAATAGGTTGATAAATGTTTTTTTTTATAGTGCTTTGCACTGATAAGTGACAAGTTATATGACCTGGCAGACAGCAAAGAACATAACAGAGAAACATCATGGAATGACAACTAACAATAGCCAAAGAGAAAATACACCTTAAAATTAAAATTGAAAAATACAATATATTTTTAGTTATAACTGAATTTCGCACACACACACACACACACAACTGGTGCTATGGTATTGGAGCTAATGTATACAGAATGAAGCCACTTGGTACACATCAAACTTGAACTCTGTTGCATATAGTATTTGTCTATACTTCTGAGATGAGGCAGTATTTACACTATTTACATTGTTTAGATTATTGTCTTCATCTTTATTGCAATGTTTACACTCCAGCCTGCTAGGAATTTCTGTTGCATATACTAAATTATAACATTCTTGCTCACTTCTGTTGTTTACAGCAGTGCTTGGAAGGAAAGTGTGTAGAGTGTGGCTGTCTAACCGCACCACAGAGATTCTATCAGTGAGCACAGCTTGTGCAGCAGTTTTTGGCCAATGACATCCCCAAGGTTTGACAACCACCATATTCCATATTTGCCTCTTGCAAGTTTTTTCCTTTTCTAAAACCAAGTCCTCCTTGAAAAAAAGTAAGATTTCATGGAATCAAGAAAATTGGAGATAACATGACAAGGCAGCTGCTCATTATCTAAAAAGTGTAGTTCCAGGAATGCTTCCACTAATGGAAAAGATGTTGGATATAATGTGTGTGCCTTCAGAAGGGAACTATTTCAAAGTAGATTAAATGCCGAATTGCTATATGTTTTAGTGTTTCTTTAATATAACCAGTCCCAATACATTTTGATCAGATCTGATACATTTTTTTTTTTCAGAATTCATCAATTATCTATCTACCAGCACCAAACAGCGAGAATTGATTTAGACGTTCAGCTAAGTTTGAGTATTTATATTTTTTAATTATCTCACCCCAAATCACTAGCAGGCAGAGAAGAGATGTTACAGAGAGTGAAAGTGAATGAAATAGAAGACTGAGAATAGGGAGGAAAGAGGAAAGGCCAAAAAGATAAATGGGGTTCAAGAAGACAGAAAATGGCAACTGACATTGCATTTAATTTTTTTAAAGTTGTAGTTATCAGAGAAGCAAAGGGATGGAAGAGAGTTCAACAGGTGGAAAGTGTGAGAAAAGAAATTATTACAATAGAAGTGGCATTTGCATTACGCTATTTCAACAATTAAAAGGGCAAGAACTAGATGCCAATCTAGTCAATCAGTCAAGTGACATACGTGATACATGTGATCATCTTGAAAGAATGACCGACTGGGCAGAAGATTTTCCTGCAGTAAGCTGCTATTTTTTTCTGTGGTAGACGGGTTGCCAACCAAGGCTACAGAATCTAATCTGTCCTGCTATTTAACCTGTAGCTGAAGAGAAAAGCAACTTTAGTAACATGCATAAATTTATGTATTTGGGGGGGTGCCAGGGACAAAAAGCTGGACAAAGAAATTTCTTTGAAAGTACTTGTAGAAAAGACACAGAGAAGCCATGTTATTTTCAAGGCAACTGCTTTGACAAGCTTTTTATCCTGGTGAGCCAACCACTTGAATTTACGTGTGCTACTAGATTGGCATCTAGGTCCCACCCTTTTACTGCTGAAATAGTTAAATGTAACTGCCACTTATACTCAGTTTCTTTTCTTGCATTTCCCACCTGTGGAACTAACTTCTATTTACATGCTAATCTGATAGCTACTAAATCCAAAAATTTAAATGCAATGTCAATTAACATCTATCTTCTTGAATCCCATTCATCTTTTATTCTTTCTTCAATACCTCCTGTATTCAGTCTTTTCTCTCACTGTAACTCCCTGTGCACTAGTGGTGATCCCACCATTGCTTGGGGTAAAATGATTAAAAACAGAAAAAAAAAAGTGACAGGTAGCAAGGGGCTGTTTATTTAGCATCAGATTTAATTGTAACATTTTGGTTAGCATGTTCTCTAGACTCACTAATGTTGTCTGAAGCACTCATTATTCCAAGGGTTTTTCAGATGAGAACTTTCATCTTTTGATTAACGTTGTGATAATAAAAAAATATCTGCCATATTAAAAAGTCTGTTTTGTTAAGTATCAAATAAATGCTTGAGAGCAACTCAAAATGGCAATATAAATAGAAGAGATGCAAAGGAAGTGGAAATTATGAGGATAAGAATAAATGACAACACAACTGACCCTTAACTTGAAGGGTAAAAGGGCTCAAAGAAACATCCAGATGACGTCTACTGAACAGGTGAAGAGGCTCATCCCTTGTTTCCTGTTTAGGATGTGGTTTCTGGTTTTTCTCTTTTCCAATCTTCTCACTTTGTTTTTTTTTTTTTTCAAATGGAGTAGATAGATCTATCTATCGCCTGGTTTACACTCTACCCACATGTATTGAACAGTTGAAGAGGCTCATCCCTTTTTCCTTGTTTAGGATGTGGTTTCCAGCTTTCTCTTTTCCAATCTTCTCACATTGTTTTGTTTGTTTTTTTCAATTGGAGTAGATAGATCTATCGCCCGGTTCACACTCCACCCACGTCTACTGAACAGGTGAAGAGGCTCATCCCTTGTTTCCTGTTTAGGATGTGGTTTCCAGCTTTCTCTTTTCCAATCTTCTCACATTGTTTTGTTTGTTTTTTTCAATTGGAGTAGATAGATCTATCTATCGCCTGGTTTACACTCTACCCACATGTATTGAACAGTTGAAGAGGCTCATCCCTTTTTCCTTGTTTAGGATGTGGTTTCCGGTTTTTCTCTTTTCCAATCTTTTCACTCTTATGTAGCCCCCTGCACATCAGTGGTGTTTTCGCCTTGCTTGGGGTGATATGATTAAAAAAACAACCTATTCTACAAAGTAGCAGTTCTCAGGAAAAAGCTGTTTGAGTGTGTTATAGTGGAACATCCTGCCATACCCCATAATGGAATGCTCTACTATATAAAGGACGGTGACAAGCGGTATGAGGGGAAGCAAATGTCTTAGGCACTCGCCTGACGACGCTATGACACTGTCAGCTCTCTGTCTTCCGAGCGGAGAGCACAAACCCAGTCGTGGTTCCGCCGAAGGGTAGAACCACAACCCGGTAAAAATAGACAGACATTTTTTTGGCCCAGCTATATGGCCGGGAATACCCACTATAAAATGATCATGTGTCACATCCGGCCTTGTGTGGGAAGGCTAGTAAATACAGCAAACGTCTTAGGTGAAGGTATTCTCTATTTGATAATTTATTCCACTCTTACTCATTGATTGCTTATCTGTATCTTATTGTTAATTGTACCTTAGTACAATAAATCCGTTATATCGTATTCCTGCGTGAGTATCATTCTTCCACTAATCTTACACTGATATTCCTTTCCAGGATATATCAGAGTGGAACTTTCCTATTACATTTGGAACACAGAAGAAAAAAGGTTGTTTTAACTTTGTGGAAGTGGCACGGCATGTCCTAGAACTAAAGAGCTGAACTTGTGGAAATAAAGAATGGAGCTCTTATAAATATTTCACTTGGAATCAGTCATACACTACAAGAGTGTATAAACAATTTTAACTCTGTAAAGGCTATAAAGTAAAGATGAGTCATTAAAGCCCAGACATGACAGCAGTACTCTGTTTTTGGTTGGTCTAGGAGTAATTTGATTTTATGGAAGTAGCATGCTCTTTTATAGCTGTAAAGGTCTGGTCTAGTGACACTAAGAAATGGAGCTTACCTGAACATAGGTTTTCCAGTAAAAGACTATAAGACACAGGAAACTTTCCCTAGAAATAAAGAAGAGAATGCTAGATTGCTATGTGATGTCAGTTCTTAAATACGACAGTGAATGCTGGACAATATCATTGAAGATGAGGAAAAAACTTGAAGTAGCGGAAATGTGGTTTTACAGACGGATGCTGCGGATATCATTGACTGAACATGTGAGCAATGATGAGATTTTGGAAAGAATGGCATTGAAAAAAAAAAAACCAAAAAAAAACCCATTGAGCATCAGGAAGAGACAACTGAAATTCTTCAGACATGCAATCAGGAAGGATGGCTTGGAGAACCTGATACTGACAGGCCAGACAGAGGGGAAAAGAAACAGAGGAAGGCAGCAGATAACATATTTGAAGGGCCTGATCAGGTGGATGACGGAATGGGGTTTGCGTGGAGTAACAGGAAAAAACATATTGAGCCACCTGGGAGAGGGAGATGTGGAAAGCCATGATCGTCTATGTTCTGAAAGGATAGGGCACATAAAAGAAGAATGATTTTGAACTGAACCAAGGTTGGAAAAGGAGGATTAGTCAAATAGAATGTTGAAGAAAGCCAAGATATACTAAATAGAGAGACAGTTTTTAAATATAGCATTCATTTTTGATCTTGTCTTTAAATCAGTCTTGCTTTTTTTGTTGAGATTTCAGTTTACTTCACTCATTTGCTTGCCACAGAAATAAAAATTTTACAATGCATTGGCGGGGAAAGAGACTGCAGTGCAAATAATAAGTAATCTCTTACAAGACTACATAAACAATGTTAACTTCTGTCAAGGATAAAACGCAAGGATAAAACTGGATACTTCCTAGAGCAACATGGTGAGCCAACCATTTCCCTAGCTTCCAATAAATGTTCAAGGCATAAGGCCTCATTGAGAGTGGACAGGAGAAAACCAGGGGTCTGAATGGTGATGATGCTTGGTTTTTGAGCTGATCCTGTGTCCATCTCACTGTGTGTGACTTTCTATGCATATATGTATGTCTTAGTTGTAGGTAAGTGACTTACATGTGTTTGTGGCATTTAATGCGTGTGCTAAAGACTGAACAACATCTACTCTGGGCTGAGCAACAAAATCGTAAATTTTGAGAGAAGAAAAAATTGGATAATTATGTTATATTATGGAAGGTCTCAAAAATTATTTGGTAATAAGATTATTCTACTTTTAAATTTCATACACATATTTTTAGGTCAGTCATTAAATTAAAATTTATATATATATATATATATATATATAGATATATATAAAACAGCTCTGTTCATATATTAAGCACTGTTTTATTAACACCAGAATAATAATACTACATATATATATATATATATATATATATATATATATGTGTGTGTGTGTGTGTGTGTGTGTGTGTACACCCTCCTCATATGTATATTAATTTATATCACTATACACACACAAACATTCATCCTCTGTATTATAATAAGACTCATATATATATATATATATATATATATATATATATATATTGTTCTACGTTGGTGGCACAACTTGGAGTTTCATCTCCCTGCATTTTAATATTTCTTAATATCGTTTAATTTAAATTTAAATTTTTTATCTATATGTAATCTTAGAGTATTTAAATTTTCACTCGTTATTCAAAAAGCAGTAACCTAACCTTATAAGATTTAACTCCCATGAACATTGAGTGAACTTAAATTCAATTCTCTTAAGCTGTCAGTTTGAAAAGTTCCCCTGATAATGTATTAAACTGCGAGTTGTACTACCAATGTAGGATTTATATATATATATATATATATATATATCCCTCCTGTCATGCTCATAAAGAGAGAGAGACAATAGCAAGACAGCGTCAACTCAGTTCATTTTCTTTTCTACTGGTTACTAAAGCTCTTTGCTGCATGTTTATACTTCAACAGTTCCTTATTATTTTATATTTTTGCAATAATTGTCATCGAGTAGTGAAGAATATATATATATATATATATATATATATATTCTCACTGTTATAATAAAGACTTGTGTATTGACTTGTATATATATTTCCATCTGTCACACTCAGGGGAGAAGGAATAACCTGTTAGGTAATAATCGTCTCAAATATTTCGATGACAGGGGTTACACTCGTATATACATATTGAATAATGAATGTTAACAAGACTGAAATCAGGAATTCAAGTTAAAGTATCCAATATAGGACTCATTATACGCAGAAAGAAAATGTTGATGGGCCTCTTAATACTTCAAAAATATCATAAGACTAATAAAAGAGATGAAGAGAGTCTAAAGAAAAGCTAGAACTTTCCATCCTCTGAATCCTCTTACTTTACCATGAGGCGGCTGCAGATGTCTCTTCAGATCCGACATAGGACTCATTATACACAGAAGGAAATATCAACGATCACCCTAATACTTGGCAACCGGTTCTGCCAACAATGACAGTTGTTCATGAACAATTGTGCTCTAAATGAGGCTCCTTGCCTTTAACATCTATTGAGAATGAAGCTCACTCAAGACCTCAAGTGGCACTCATATATATGAATCATTACTAAAGATGCTGGAAAAATTGTTGGTATGTTATACCACACCAGAAACTAACCAACTCCACCACAAAACTGCATTTGTATATGTGTCAGATCAGACCAAAAAATAGAAGACTGCTGCCATATCTTGAGTTACCCAACCCTCAATTTCTAACTTTGTCAGTGTTCAAGAGCATTTACACAGCCTTGTGAATGATGAATTATTTTTCACCCTACAAAGTCTTTTTCCCCACAGACAAAACAATCATAGACTCTCACTAATCTATTGCTAATTTCATGACAAATGTTTGAATGAGCTGCATTCATTGGGTCCTCCAGTTCTTTCCTTAAAAAAAAAAATAAATAAATAAATATATATAGTCATTCGCAGACAGATCTGTTTCGCTGTATCACAGCTCATCAGTATAGTTAGACAGCCGGTTGCTTTTTACCCAGGATTGAAACCCGACTGAATTGGCATCAGTCAGCAATTCTACCACTGAGCTACGGGTGCTTTGAATATTTAAATTATTAATCTTGTTTTAAAAAAGCAGTAACTTTATAAGATTATAATTTCCATGAACATCAAGTGAACTTAAATGCAAATATATTAAACTGTCAGTTTGAAATATGCACCTGATGATTGCATCATGCATGAAACTCTGAGTTGTGCCATAGATGTAGTATAATATGTGTATTTATATATATATATATATATATATAATACAGCTTTGTTCATACATTGAGCACTGTTTTATTAACACCTGAGTAATAACACTATACATATGTACACCTTCTTCATATGTATAATTATTAATTTACGTTATATATATATATAATGTCAATGTAAGACAGTGTAAATCTGTCATGCCATGAACACAAGGTTGAACCATGCTAATTCCCTTTGTATTCTGATTGGTAAGGAAGAAGTTCTATTAGCTTCTTCCCCAGAACTGTTAGTTTGTGGAAGTATTCTTGATCACTACAAACTCAACGTCTTAAGGTTGAGGGTGAACCATTATCTATTCCATATATATATATATATATATATATATATATATATGCTTGATTAGTTCCATTTCACTCTAACAACAACTGCATTCAGAAATTCTCTGCCTTGAGTGGCTCATTAGCTTTGTATTACATGAACAATAGCATAAAAAAGAAAAAAATCACACACACATTATATTTACATAGAGATGTGAACAAGAGCATAAAGTCACACTCATATTTACAAAGAGAGTCAGATGTGAACAATAGTATAAAAAATAAATAGCATCTTTTTTAATGTTATAATTTATAAGATGTGACTGATATTAAAAAAATATAACAAAAATAAATGTGATAATAATGCTAGAGAATATTAAAAAATGATTAAGAATGTTGATTTAATTATTGTGTTAATTATCTGAATTTTACTAATTAGAAAAACATGCAGAAATATTTTTCTTTTTTTTTTTTTTGCAATGAAATCAATTCTTGATAAAATATTCTCAATTACTCTCCATTTATTAATGAAGGCTTTTTCAAATTTTTTGAACTTTTATTAATGAAGAAGGGATTTTTAATTTTATTTTTTAAAAACAAAAAAACTAAAATTAAAATACAAAAAAAAATATTCAGGTTAATTTTTTTACAAAAATAAAAAATTGCTACTTTTTTTTTGTCTTTTTTTTAAAAAAATAAGAATTTCTTAAAAAAAATACTAAAATGAATTTAAGGATAAATTAAAATATAATGCAAAAATATATTCGGGATAACTTTTTATAAAAAGAAATAATTTTTATTTCAGCCCTCCCCCCTATAACTATCTCTTGAAAAATTTGCAAATAGTTTCTTGTAACTTACCCTACTTCTTCCTTCTCATTCTGTGATACATTCATTCTATTTTCAGACTAATAAAATAAATAGCTGTGGCTAATTTCTCATGAGGAAGGCAGGTTGGTGTGCAGTGCATTTACCATGAATACTAGTGAGCTCATCACCTAGGTATATGTTAGCAGAGGGAAGTGAAAAAAAAAAATCCTGTCTTCAGATCACGCAGCCCTCAGCTTAAGAATGCATACTTATATTTATTTACTTTTTTAAGACTAAAAATTGGAATTCCAACAGGAATAGCAAAGATGACCTTCTGTATAAATTAATGAAAATACATAGAAAAATGCATGAATTTGTGAATTTATCTTTTAAATTTACAAACTCGTGTGTGTGTGTGTGTGTGATTCATGTATTATGCAGCACCTTATTTTTAAGATCTAAAAATTAAGGTTATATTTTATTTTTGCACTAGCAGTATAGCCCGGCATTGCTCAGGTGTAATGAAAGCTTTAAAACTAATCCATGGTCCTGGAGCTCAGACTCCGCCTAAAGAATATTGAATTTGAAGTTTGGTGAGAATCGGATAAAAATTGTGGATTTGTATAAAGGACATACAGACAGATAAACAGACACACACACAAACATCTTGCCTTTTACATATATATATTATCGATTTTCTGCACTATTGTAAGAACTGCAACCTTGAAACTTCTGAATATCATTTCTTATGTCTTTGTCTATGAGTGTATCAAATTTGATTAAAATCGAACCACTCCTATAACCCAATTTTTTCGATTATTGATATTTATCGGGGGTACCTTGACACAAAACCTAGCTAAGAACACTCGCAGATGCTTATAGTACAACTGTGGAAATTTTCAAAAAAATTGGTTCAGCCGTTTCAGAGTCTATAAGTAACAGACAGACACACACACACAGACAAATTTCCATTTATAAATAAGTTTAGATAGATTTAGATTAGATATAATACATAATAGACATTCATTGCTTGTTATATTTAACAATATGTTTAGATAATTACCTGCTAATATAATATATATATATATATACACACACACAAGTATAGAGTAGGTATGGAGGGAATAAAATTCTCTCAAAAAAAAAAAAAAAAAAAAAAATCTTTATTCTTAAAAAGTGCTCAACACAAAGTAGAGCAAATAATATTTATTCAGAATTTATAACATAAATATGTTATATCACTACAAAAGTAGCCATTTTGTTTTGATACAAACTGTCTTATCAAGTCTTTATCAAATGTCTACTTTTGTAGTGATATAGCATATTTATGTTATAAATTCTAAATTTATATATATATATATATATATATATATATATATATCAATGCATTTTTTTTGTTTTTCTCTAAAACTAAAAACAAGTAATCCTCTTTGACCCATAGATACAAAATGTATATCCTCTGCCCTAAAAATATCCTACCAATTTATTTAACTTTTGAGAGTTTACTTTCTAATTTCAACAACACGAGAACCAAAAATATAAATCCCGGAATAGTCAGTTCATAATATGCACCTGATGATTGCATAGCGTATGAAACTGAGTTGTGCTATAGACGTAAGAGAATATTTAGTGGCATTATATTTTCATAGTTACTGTATTTTTGAGGGCTTAAGATATCCACCACCTCCAACTCCATTTTTTTTTAAGACATTTTTTTTGAGATGGGAAGCTCCAGTCATATTTGAATGATTCTTATTCAACAAAAATTCTATCTGATAATTTAAAGATACCATATATACTCATGTATAAGCCGACTCCATGTATAGTGCAACCTCTGAATATTTTTTGCCTGAATGTTAGCTCCTCTATAAAAAAGTTTTATGAGTGCTATATTACTTAATACTGTCTAAGGATATGACAGTAATATTACCATCTTTATATCCACGTGAAACTTAGCTGTGGACAGAAGTGATATTTAAGTAATGATTCTTATATATTTTATGATTGCCCAGTTTTTGCAGATATTTTTTATACCTTATGTCAGTGATTTTAAACTGCTTTGTTGTGATATACTAGTGTGTCACACAATCCTCTTAAATGTTCTGCAAAATATTGTCACAGCATGCATATATATTTATTTAAGGAAGTAGCAATGGTACAGTATTAGTATTTGAATAAATTAATTAGTATTACACTTTTTTTGCAAATAATTCTTTTTGGTATTCTTTGATTATGTTATTTCAAATACTTTGTTTAGATATTCATTTTTTAAAAAAGTATTTTCATTTTTTAAAGTTTTCCTTTATTTGAGGGGCTTACAGCCTATCACATTGAATACACTGGTTCTTGTTCGATCACTGAAGTTAAGCAACGTTGAGCCTGGTCAGTACTTAGATGAGTGATCGCTTGGGAATACCAGGTGCTGTAAGCGTATAGTGACAGATGTGCGTTGTGGTGCAGTGGATATCGGCTTGGAAAGAGAAATCGGTGAGCTGAGTTCGAATTCCAGTTGAATACCCTGCATTCACTTAAGTACTGGTACCCTTGAGAAAGGTATTAATCTGTCCCTTCTCTCTAGTTATGGGTTAAATAACAAGGGTAGAACTTGAGGGCCCTGCCCTTAAAAAACAAATCCCAATGAATCTTGATACTCAAAAAGAAAAAAAGTATTACTAGACACAAGAACTTATATAAAAACAACATTAAATTGTTGAAAGAAAAAGGTATTACCAGCAATAAATAAAAAAAATTTAGTTGGCAATAAATGACCCCCCCCCGAGGTTGATATGCCATAAAAACAAAACAACCAACCAACCTTTATTTGAATATATAAATATTAAACTTCTCATAATTGTATTCAACATCTTTGCTTAATTCAAAATTTTTAAAAAGTTATATTGAATTATGAATTAATATTGTCAAAGTTTTCAATATGCACAATTGAACATTTCATATTTGTGTGTGTAATTTTTTTTAAATCTATGATTTTCTTTAAAATTTTTGCTACGTGATCTGTGAAAATTTAATTTACTCCTAAGTGTGTTATTGCTACACTGTCTTACATTGAGCATTGTATACAATTTTTGCTTTATATATATATATATATATATATATATATATATATATAGTGATGTAAATTATTATACATATGAAGAAGGTGTACATATGTAAAGAATTATTATTCAAGTGTTGATACAACAGTGCTCAGTGTATAAACAGAGCTGTATCATAAATATAATTAATAAATATAAATATTATCCTATGCCTATGGCACAGCTTTGATTATGCAATCATCAGGTGCATATTTCAAACTGACAGTTTAATAGATATTAATTTAAGTTCACACCATGTTCATGGGAATTAAATCTTATAAAGTTAAGTGACTGCTTTTTTAATAACAAGATTAATAATTTAAATATTCTAAGGTTAAGTGTAGATTATATATATTTTAAAGGAAAGAAGTATGATAGTTGAAAACATTTTCATGCAACATGTTGTGTCCTTAGACTAAATTTATATCCTTGGGACATCCGCACACAAATGAGAGAAGCTGAAAATTTAAAATTTAAATTTTTTTTTTTTTTTTAATATGTTTTGGCTATAGAATCTAACTGATTTCATTTTTGTTATTAAATATCCCACATTGTAATCTGTCAAGAATAGTGGGAATTATCATCCATTATTATCCATCCTTATGTATCAGAGGGTTACTGAGAGGGAAACAAAATGAGATGTTAGCAAGGAGAGGGGACAATAAAAGAACAGGTTTCAAGAAGACAGAATAGGGTGATTGATGTTGCATTTAAATCTAAGATCATAGGTGACAAGAAAGCAAGAAACCAGCTGAGTAAAGAAACTAGTGAAATAGAACTTACAGTTACATCTAGCTATTTCAACAGAAAAACAATGAGACCTAACTGCCAATCTTGTAGTACGTTTTAATTCATGTGGTTGAGGTACCAATGAGGAAAGCTCATTAGAATAATTACCATGAAAATTTTTATAGAAAAGACAGAGGGAAGCCATGTCCCAGCAGTGAGAAAGTGACTGAAGTTGAGATGCCAGGTTAGAACTAATAACATTACAGACCCTTCTTTTGGATTCTATTGGTATATAGCAGGAGCCCCAGACCAGATATGGCAGCAATATGCAATGCATAGATGAATGGTAGATTTATAAACATGCAAGTTGGTGAAAACTGTCTGGCAGAGTGAACTAACTCACATGTTTGTTTTGAAGTTTAGAGATTTAAAATAATAGAAATATGACAGATGTTATTCTGCTATCACAACTGAATACATGGTAGATGATACTCGGCTTTTGTGTATACACATGTTTGTGTGGACATAATTACTAGAGGTAGTGATGTGTATGTTTTGTGTTGAAGTTCTATTATGGAACTTGATTTCTTAAAAAAATAAATAAATAAAAAAATTTTAAAAAATTTTTACAATATTATGTGGATTAATGCTATGAAAAAGTTCTTTCATGTTGGTTGATTTTGTTTTTTTGGATATCAACCTTATAGGTTATTTAATGCCGGAATCTAAATATTTTAAGCATAATTTTATGGCTATAATGAATTTTTTTTTTTACATTAATTTACACTTGAACCCATAGATAGTACATGTCAATCTACTGGATACCACTGGTTAATCCTCGGGTTTTGATTTAAAATGCTGAGTTAGACCACTCACATTCTTACAGCTTCCCACAGACATTACAAATGAAGTCATTCTGAATGTTATATGTAATAGTATTAATTACCCTACTATCATCAGATCTCATATGACTGGACAAACCTATTTTTGACAGATTTGGCTGCAAATTTCATGCACACACACACACACACACACACACTACTCTAATTCCATGCATCTATGGCTTAGAGTGTGTGTGTGTGTGTGTGTGTATATATATATATATATATATATATATATATACACACACACACACACACAGAGTGTATCAAGAATATTTTTACAAACTCTGGGGGCAGATTTCTCACACCAACATGATGACAAAAAACAGAATATGTTCTTTGGGGTCAGGCATATGAGCAGATCTAGATCTTCCTTGATTCATAGTTTGTGTTGTCACAAATCCTCTCTCTCAGCAACATGACAATAAACCGTAGCAAAGGATGGATGACTCTGCTGCCTTCACTCTAGAAACACAATGTGATACAGCTCTGCAACCTCACATCCATTATCATTCACATGGCCATATGTAAAACTCATATTTGCCTACTGTCAATATGAATATCCTGCAATTGTTAAATGGGACACTTAAGTTGACTCACAACTACACACATTAAATGTTGAGGATAGAGTAGCCACAAATGTACATGAATGACAAATGTAACATAACCTATACGGCAACACAATATCATCTATCGTAAACTTTCTTTGAATTTAACTCAAAAATGAAAGATATGTAGACATATATTCATATGGACTTTAGTCTTTGTTTTGTGTGAGGAACCCCTACTAAAACAAGTTAGTTAAAGTATTTTTTATACACCTCTTGTCTGTGCACATATATATATATATATATATATATATATATATATATATATGGGTCAAATCGACACCAGTTCTCGTATGATCACTAAAGCAATGTTGAGACTGGTCAGTCCCTTGATTGGTGACTACTTGGGTATACCAGGTGCTGTAAGCTTGGATATGTGAGTCGTTTAATGGATAATGATATCTAATTGTTAACCATAGACTTGAGTTCTAATTCACAATGGTTTTGTTATATTTACTTACATGCAAATATGAATCCCCCTCTTCTCCCCAAATCTATGGGTTAAGTAGTAAAAAATTTTCTTGCAATGTAAAAATATTTTTTGGCTCCATATAACAGGCAAAGGATTGTAAGTTGTAAAAAACAAATCAGCCAATCAACAACATATTTTCCAATATGTTGTTTTGAATTATGAGGTGAAGTGAATGAAATAAGAGGCAATGGTGGTTCCATCTCTCAGTAGCGAGAGTGTGTATTTATAGGAACACGGTTAATATAATAATGACACTGGAATTTGTTCTATCCAGCAGAAATGAGGCCAAGTAATGAAAATAAAGGGAAAGGAATTTCTAAAGGAATAAAAGAAGAAAATTATGGACAGAAAGGAATTTAGAACAATCCGGAAGGAGGAATTATCCACAAAAGGCTATTAGTAATTAAACAGTAATACTGAATGACAAAGACAATTCAAGTCTCAAGGGAGGAAGATCCTTTTGTTAGATTTCCAAGAAAATATCTTAAATTTGTTGGTTGAAAAATACAGAGCCCATAGCAGCTTTGTAACCAAGGAAATAATCATATTAATGGTTGCCATCAAGAAGAGACTCTGCTTTGTTCTATTGTGTGGTTAGTGCGATCAAAAAACAATTCACCCATACACAAGACAAATCATAGAGAGTCACAATAATATCATCCGACAAAGTCTGATAGTTTCTCTAGCAAGACATAAGCCTGCAAAGCACCAGTGATATCATGGCTGGATGAGGTCATTGCTATAGAATGTTGGGTATGTAGCTTCAGCATAACAAAGTGTCAATGTGCACAGTTCAAGCTTTGCAGGCTTCCCCAATCAAATAACCGTGTTACTGGAGAGAAATTTCCAAAGAATCAATAAAAATGTTTGTAGTAGTTACAGGATTCGAAGTTACAAATGTGGCTCAGATATTTATAAAAAAAAAATAAAAATAATTTTTTTTTTTTTTCCCAAAGTTACAAGAAATTCTAAGTCATTAACTAGATTCTTGATGATTCACTTCATCTTTGAATGTTAAAATAACGATCCAGGTTTCAAAATTTGAGTCAATGCTGAATACCCTGGTTTCAAATTATCAACTTCACTATTTTCTGAAATTAGATTTTAAAAATTAAATTTTAAACTTTTTAAAATTAAAAAATAAATATCCTGCTAAATTGAAAAAAAAAAAAAGAAAAAAAAAAAAAAGCTGACTCAGGAGCAGTACCTCATGATAACATGTAACATTATTGGGTTTTATTTTCAGTGTAAAAAATACTTTCTTCAGATTCTTATCTTAACATCCTGCTGTTCTCCTCAGTGTTCTTGACAGGCTCCAAAGGAGAGTCTGTAATATGATAGGTACTGATCTGGCAGCTCGACTGCAGCCACTTCCCCACCGTCGATATGTGGCCTCCCTTTATCTGTTCTATAAATACTTTCATGGCTTCTGCTCAGATGAACTTAAGTCACTGGTGCCTCCTCAACAGGTGTTTACTCATGCAACCAGACTGGCAACTTGGTCCCACCCATTCACAGTCAGGTTAGCCAAATGCAGACGACAATTCTACTCCTGCAGCTTCTTCTCTTGCACTTCCTGCCTGTGGAACTCGCTCCCATATTCTTGCTTTCCTGATGGCTACAACCTCCAGAAATTTAAATGCAAAGTCAATACTCATCTACTAACCACTGGACTCTAGCTCTCTCCCCACCCCCGAATAACCTTCCCTTTCTTTCCACCTATGTATCTGTCATCGCACATGCATTCTCAGCTTTCTATTGTTCCTTTCTAACTAGTTTGTACTCCTCACTCTTTTCTAATTAATCTTTTTACAGTTATGTAGCCCCCTGCACATCAGTGGCATTTCTGCCTTGCTTGGGGTGAAATGATTTAAAAAAAAAAATTTTTAGCTAATCAGTTTTTTGGCCTCCCAAATATGGTCTTAATTCTTGAAGTGAGTAATTGTTATTATTCTATAAGTTTAGCATCATCATCTTTACTGTTTTCTGGAATTAGATAAAAAAAATAATGTTTAAGTAAATTCTTTTAACAACAAAATTGCTTCCAAAAAGATGACCTATTGACCCAGGAGCAAGAAAGGATTTCAGAACAAACTCAGGTGCACTTTTTTATGATACATCTCAATGTCTTTACTACAGGGTGTGGCAGAAATACCTCCTACATAATGATAAGTTATTAGTTAGATGATGACACCATTGCTGCTAATGTCCTGCCATTATGTGGTGGGTATTTCTGCTGAACCCTGTAACTTAAAAAACAAAGAAAATGCAGCACCTGCAAAATCTAAAAAAAATATAACTGACTCAGGTGTAGTACCTCATGATATCTGACATTGCTGAACTTCATTTAGAGCAGTGGTTCTCAAACTATTTTAGGATTTTTTGCATGACAGTCTCTTTACAATATTTTAGATGGCTTGCAGACCCTTTTATATTAACCACAGTTAACATATAGGCTACTGAAAGAAACCATTTTTGGTAAACAAATATTTATACAAAAAATAACAACTCAAAAAGTTGGAGATGAAAAGATAATCTCCCTTTCCAACAACATCACTGCCATTATGACTTGGTAACAATCTCAAATATCCAATAATTTCAACTGAGTGGCCTCTTTGCGGTTCCCTTGAAACCCCTAGGGGACCGCAGACCCCAGTTTGAGAACTGATGATTTAGAGTGTAAAACATAACTTTATTTGTGCAAACTTGATGTTTTTTTCTTAACTTTTCAGTCAATCAGTTCTTTGACCTTTCTAAATATTGTGTTGAAATAATTGTTATTATTCTAGGAGACTAGCAATATTATCTCTGCTATTTTTCTAAAAATAAATTATTATTATATGACTAAAATTATCATTCTATTTTTCTGAAACAAGTATTTTTTTCATATACAGACTGAAAACATAAAAAATCCAATTACGACAAAAAGATTTAAATAAATTTTTATTACAAAAACGCCTCTAAACTGATGAACCAAAGCCAATCATGGTTTCAAGGCTGACTCAGGTGCAGTATCTCATTATACAACTCAATGTTGTTGGCTTTCATTTTAGAGCATGAAAAATATATTTGTGCATGCTGCCTGTTTTTATCCTAACTTTTCAGCCGATAAATTCACTGGCTTTCCTAATACTGTCTTTATTCTAGAATTGAATAATCACCTTTATTCTATGAGTCCAACATCATTACCTTTTCTACTTTCTGGAATTAGATAAAAAAAAATAAGAAAACCTGCATGCAGGGTCAATAGACACTTCCTATCACACTAACTCCCAATTATTCTCAGAACACTCATCTACCCAACCCTCATTCTCAGTATCCTTACCCGCCTTTCACCCACCCTCTGACATTTCCTATATTTAATCATCCTTTCTCCACTCTATGTAGCCCCCTGCACAGTAGTGGCAGTGACATGCCTTGCTTGGGGTGAAACGCTTATAAAAAAATCTTAAATTAGATAAAACCTAAATACTTATATAAGTCATTTCACCGTTTTTTTCACATTTTCCTTTATACCATTAAATCACATGACCATTTTGTCATTAGTAGCTTTGTTGAAAAGCTTGCATTTCCAATCTTGGTTACTAACTTTCTTTTCACTGTTTCTAATAAAATATTTAATTTTTTAGATGTTTATTTTGTAATGATCCTGTTGGTGTATTTACAGTATAACCTCCATTAATACTGAAGCGGGTGTCATGAAAAACTCTTGGATTTATGTTTGTTTTAAAAATGTTGATATCAGACAGCTGGAGCTTTTTTGATAAGAAAAGAAGTGAAAATAATAAGACAAAAAAAATGATTTATATTATTTACATTTGGACTAATAACTTCATCTTTGTGGCTGATGACCATATCATGCTGAAACCCATAAGATCACTGAAGTTAAGCAATGTTGAGCCTGGTCAGTATCTAGAAGAGTGACCACTTGGGAATACCAGATGCTGTAAGCTTAGAGTACATGTGATATAATGAATAATGGCTTGGAATTTCTAACCTGAAAGTAGTGTTCCAATTCCTGCTGGGTTCATTATACTCACTTACATGCAAATACTCTTGGAGAAAGATATGAATCTACCACTTCTTCCCACCATGATGGGTTAATTAGTAAAACTTGTATCACTAAACTATTATTATAAAACAAAAATTCTTACAATCTAAAAATATTTTCTGGCTTTAAATAACCTGCAAATGCTGATAAGCTATAGAAAACAAATTGATTGTAAAATAAAATCTCATCTTGGTTGTTATTATTGCATGGTTTTGAATGTTGAGCTCTGTAGGTTTCTTTAAGTGTTAATCAGGGAAATTTTGAACTAAACCCTTTATTTAATCTATGGAGAAAGATTGTTCTTGTTTAACTATCTTGACTTGTTCTTCTTTTTATCTTTTACTACTGTTCAATTATTGCTTGCCCAGTTTCTATCGTGTCTAAGTCTCTACTACCTGGCTCAGGAACTGAACTCAGAAATTAATGCTTTAATCTACTAAGCTATTGTCTGTGAAATGTAAATAATCATAATTTTTCATACCAGAAATTCAGCAGGAAAAGGGGAAAAATTTTAAGTTTTTGGTTTTATTAACTTCTACTAAGCTAGGATGCTGAAACTATTTAACTTATTCGTGTATCCAGTTCAATTTGTTTTAGAGTTTGGGGAGGGGTATGTAAAATTTTTAAATCTGCTAGTCTTAAGATTACCGTTAGCCAGGAAAATTAATGAGGCAAAAGGAGCAAGAACTTTTAAGGAAACTTTATACAGTAATGGGTTTATATAATAATAATTATGATTAGTGATGAGAATGGCTATAATGATAATAGTGATGAGAATGATGATGACTATAATGATAATAGTGATGAGAATGATGATGACTATAATGATAATAGCGATGAGAATGATGATGACTATAATGATTATAGCGATGAGAATGATGATGACTATAATGATTATAGCGATGAGAATGATGATGACTATAATGATTATAGCGATGAGAAGGATGATGACTATAATGATTATAGCGATGAGAATGATGATGACTATAATGATTATAGCGATGAGAATGATGATGATTATAATTTTTTTTTTTTTTAATCATATCACCCCGAGCAAGGTGGTAACACCACTGATGTGCAGGGGGCTACGTAAGAGTGAAAAGATTTGAAAAGAGAAAGCTGGAAACCACATCCTAAACAGGAAACAAGGCATAAGCCTCTTCACCCGTTCAATAGACATGGGTGGAGTGTGAACCGGGCGATGATAATAGTGATGAGAAGGATGATGACTATAATGATTATAGCGATGAGAAGGATGATGACCATAATAGTATAATAATAATAAAAAATTACTACATATTTGATAAAAAAAAAAAATTCAAGATGAGAAAGCTCCTCTGACTCAATGTAAGCTGGTAAACTAATTGTGAAAAAGGCATGCAACCTTTAATTTTTAAGTAATTGTTTGAAATCCAGAGGGCATCCGCAAACTTTTCACCTATCTTGTTTATTTATAAACTGCGTCTAGAGATTATATGCAAAAGAGATATTGTCAAATATTTTATGTTATCCAATGAAATAATTTGTACTATTATGTATAGCGAGTAAGTATGAAAGCAATTAAGTCCCAATTTTCAATTTCAGATTGATATTTAGTATTTTTTCAGCAATTATAGCAATTTGCAGTGTCAGGAGATTTTTTGCAAGAACTAGAATATAGTATTATGGCTCGTAAAAAAAAAACCAACAATGAATTAAAAGAACTATATAATGAAGAAATTAGCAAAGGAAAGTCTTTGCTTCAAATTTCTAAGGATTTGAAAAGGGATCATTGAACAATCAAGAAAATATGTCAAATGGGAATTCAACCAAGGGAAAAAAAAGTCTTAGGCTGAATTCAGAAATTTAACAAAGCGAGATCTATCACACATTCAAAGAGAATTAATAAGAAACACAAATGGGTCAAGTGCGTTCATATTTGAGGCTTCTGGAGCTCTTATGGTGTCAAGGGAAACAAGGTATAAAGCCTTAAGGAAGTTTGCTGATGTAAAAAATCAAATAAAGAAACCCATTTTAACAAAACACATAAGGAAAGAAGATTGCAGTAAGCAAAAAAAAAAAAAAAAAAAAAATACATGGAAACTGATTTCAGTAAAGCGCTTTTTACAGACAAATCAAGGATCACCCTCGGTGGGCCCGATGGATGAGCTCAAGGATGGTTTGCAAGCAACATGACTCAACATTTTTAAACGCCAACAAGGCAGCGGTGGGATCATGATATGGGCTGAGATTATTGGTAATGAGCTCGTGGGTCCATTTAAAGTGAAAGGCAGGTTAAAATGTATTCCAAAAGTTACTGTGATTTTCTAGAGCAATATTTCTTTGAATGGTTTGATAACCAGTCTTTAGCCAAGCGTAGATCTATGATCTTTATGCAAGACAATGCACCAAGTCATGCATCAAAGTTTACTAAATCCTGGTTGAAAGAAATGGGATTTGTTGATTCTCTTATGGACAGGCCTTCAAATAGCTGTGACTTGAATCCCATTGAGAACCTGTGGTGCATCCTGAAGAGAAATATTTATTCTAATGGAAGGCAATTCAACAGCAAGTGAGACCTCTGGGAGGCAGTTAAAGTTGCTGCAAACAACTTATCAGCTGCTAAAATTGCAAATCTAACATCAGATGTTGACAATAGACTGCTAAAAGTTATTAAAAAGAAAGGAGCATTTATGCAATAAATTTTAGGAGGTTCTTATTTTTTGTTAACATATCTTTTATTTTTAAAATAAAATGTTTTTTTATGTTTTTCCTTTAAGAAATTGACGAATTTGTTCTAAAATCTTTTCATATTATTTTTTACATTAGTTTTACAAGGTATAATAATGTAAAAGTATCAAAATAGATAGTTGCAAATAAACTACTGACAATCAAATTAGTCTGTTTTGTTAACTTAGTAAATTTTTTTCCATCCAAAAACAATAGTTTTCTCTATGACTATATATCTAAGTTAATAATATTGAGTAGAAACTAAACAACATCATAATAGGACTTTTAACATTAAAGATGCAACTCTTTATACTGATTCGTAACTTGCATATAATCTCTAGATGCAGTTTAGATGGTTCAAACCTATATGTAATATGCCATATTTTTAAATATTTTGTTTGTAACATTTTGCTGCACTGGAGTTGAACACTTGCAGTGTCGATATCTAGTGGCAATATCTTTATGCTAAAACCTAATAATAGTAAAGATTTGTTGAAAATATATAGAAGAAATCTATTTCAAAACCCACACCTGAAAATCTAATAAAGATTTGTCAATAATAATTGGAAAAGATAATAAGATGAATAAATATAAAGATGCCCACCAGAAAACTTAATAGCAGTAAAGATTTACCATCTTGAAATTCAAATGTTAAAATTATCCAAGTTTCAAAATTGGAGTCCAAGTTGAATGTGCTGATTTTAAATTTGTGATAAAAAACTGACTAAATGAAAACTCCTGTAGGAAGATAACTGTTTTACAAAGTCTCACATTTTATATTCACACGATGTAATAATTATTTCATTTGTTTCATTTAATTAAATATTCAAAGTGGAGTTAATCTAGCTAATCTTACAACTAGATTCCCTGCTTCCACTCAGTCAGTTAAGGGCCATACATGATACCTGCTTGGGCGATCATGTCTCAAAAGAGACATAACTTACTGGATAAAATATTTTTCACAGTAGGTTACCATTACTTTCTGCAGTAGACTGGTTGCCAACCAAAGCTGTATAACCACAACTGTCCTGCTATTTAATCCATAGCTGGAAGGAAAAGCAGCAGATTAATACTTTTCCAAAGGTATTTGCGCATAAGTAAATGCAATAAATTCAACTGGGATTTGAACTCAGCTCTCCGATTTCTTATTTGGAGATGATATCCACTGCCCCCACTATCTTCTCAAAACCCCCAGAAAGTACATGGTCAGAATTCAATTAGCTCATGCATGAAGAATAGATATATTAGAGATTAACACAGAAAAATAGCTTATTTACATCATTCAGGCTGTTGTCCTCATCTTTGTTGCCATATTCATGATGTTTCAGCTGTTGTACACTCCAACCTTTTTCAGGGGATTAGAATTTTGATAATTGGGGTAAATTGTTCTCATTCCAGGAGTCGTGCCACTTCTGGATGTCTTAGTTATCTTCATTTAATTCACACCCCTAAGATTTTTTTGTTCAGAACTGCTGTAGCCAGGTATTGAACTCAAAACTCTTTGACAACTCAAGGACATAGTCCAGTGGATAAAAGTGTTGGTTAGATCCAGTGCGTTGACCCAATATTTTGGGAGTAAAACATTAACAACACGTTTACGTATAGCAATTTTCTTTTATTCATTTTACCCTAAGCAACGTAACAAAGCCACTAATATAAAAGGGGTCACGATGTGTTATGAGAAAAAGAAAACACTATTAAGGAGTCAGTCAGTTAAGTGCCATACGTGATACACGCTTGGGCGATCATGTCTCGAAAGAGACATGACTGACTGGACAGAAGATTATCCCGCAGTAGGTTGCCATTGCTTTCTGCGGTAGACTGGTTGCCGACCAAGGCTATAGAACCCAATCTGTCCTGCTATTTAACCCATAACTGGAAGGAAGAGACGGATTAATACCTTTCCCAAGGGTATTTGCGCGTAAGTGAATACAATGGATTCAACTGGAATTCGAACTCGGCTCCCCGGCTTCTCATTCCGAGCCGATATCCACTGTACCACAACGCACATCCCTATTAAGGAGAGAGAACAATAAAAGAACAAAAATAAAGACAAGACATTGATGGTGAATTTAAATTTTTGAAGAATAAATTTAACTGAAAAGCAAGAAGCCAAAATAATTTGAGAAGCAAAATAGAAGAAACTGTTAGTATAGAATTTATGGTGACATCAAGCCATTTTAACAGTAAAAAGATGAAATCTTGTTAATCTACTAAGTACACTTAAATTAATAAAGTTTTCATACCAAACAGGAAAGTTCATCAGGGCAATTACAATAGAAGTATTTATAGAATTGATACAGGGAAGCTATGTTATGGCAGTGGGATAGAGATTGAAGCTGGGATGCCAGGTATGGACCAATAACATAGCAGATTCTTTGGATTTTATCAAGAATTTTGAAATACATAGCAGGAGGATAAGATCAGATATGGCACCAATATTCAAAGCAATTATAAATGGTAGAATTCTGTCTGAAGCACTAATTTCTGACCATTGACAATCCTTTACTTCCTGACTTTCTATATTTATAGAGTAAAGTCATATCCAACAGCTTCTTTTTTCGCGCTTCCCACCTGTGGAACTCCCTTCCACAAGTCTGCTTTCCCGACAGCTACAATCTCCAGGTGTTTAAATGTAGGGTCAATAGACACCTCCTATCATACTAACTCCCAATTATTCTCAGAACACTCATCTACCCAACCCTCATTCTCAGTATCCTTACCCGCCTATCACCCACCCTCTGACATTTCCTATATTTAATCATCCTTTCTCCACTCTATGTAGCCCCCTGTGCAGTAGTGGCAGTGACATGCCTTGCTCGGGGTGAAATGCTTAAAAAAAAAAACAAAAAAAAAACAAAAAAAAAAACAATGAACTTTTCACACACGCACACATTCTACCGACCATAATTATTAGGCCACTCCAGTTTTTTAAAGAAAATAGTGTATTTCATACTATTTTTAGTATTTATTGCCAAGTGGATAATTCTAAATGAAAATTAAAATGGTTCTTTTGTTATTATTACTTTGCAAAATTCTACAAGACAAGGAAGCAAAGATGAACTTGTCCAAATCACCCTAAATTTTCTTCATTCTTTCATTGATAAAACTACAATATAGGTAATTATTAAATATTTATAAATTAATTTGATGCACATGGTATTGTGCAATATTAACAAAAGAACCATTCTATTTTCATTTACAATTATTCACTTGGCAATAAATAGTAAAAAATAGTATGAAATATATCATTTTTTTAAAACACTGGGGTAGCCTAATAATTATGGCTGGTAGTGTATATTAATCAAAAATTGGTGTAATTGATCTTTTTTTTGCAGCTTATTTAAAACCAGGAAAAAAAATTTTTTTTTTTTTTTTAGATTAACAGAATTTTTCCGTGTGATAATAGTAATTTATTGATATAAGTTCTATAAAGCTGGTAGGGGAAGAGTTGGATTCATGTCTTTCCTAAAAGATATTTACATGTAAGTGAATATAATGAACCTAACTGGAACTCGGCTCTTTGAATTTCAATTCCAAGTTTATATCAATTACATCATCCACACATCCAAGCTTACAACACCTGGTATTCCCAAATGATCACCCATCTAGGTACTAACCAGGCATGACATTGGTATGAAAACAACTGTTTTAACATTGGAGTAGATAGGCTAAACTATCGCCCAGTTTGACACTCCACCCACGTCTATTGAACAGGTGTAGAGGCTCATCCCTTGTTCCCTGTTTAGGATGTGGTCTCCGACTTTCTCTTTTCCAATCTTTTCACTCTTACGTAGCCCCCTGCACATCAGTGGCATTACCACCTTGCTCGGGGTGATATGATTAAAAAAAAAAAAGAAAAAGCATAATATGGCTGTAAACCTAAATTGGTGTTAAGCTAATGGTCAGATCTGATAATACTTTCAAACACATATAATAGCTCCGTTCTGTCAGAAGCATTAATTTCTAACCACTGATTATCCCTTTCTGATTTTACATATTTTATCCTGACCAATGGACTAGGAAAGTAAAGAAAACTGACAAAAATTTTTCTGGTTTTGTAGGTGCAAAACTCATCTGGATTCTGATGAATAGCGCACACAGCAAAATATGCCCAAAGATAGGAAAAGAACAGTGTGGGTTTGTCAAGGACACTGGAACAAGAAACAATATATATGTGACATCCAAAAGTCCAAAAGCATATTGGCATGGCCATGGATATATTCCAAAAGGTTAGTAGAGTACTGGGAAACAGGAAGATTTCATTGGAAACAAAGAAAAGAGTACGGGACTGTTATGTGATATCTGTCCTCCTATATGACAGCAAATGCTGGATAACCTCCTCAAAAATGGAAAAACTCAAAGAATTTTATGTGACTAATTAAGCTGATTGTTCGGTTGAGATCTCATTTCTCTCTGCCTGGCTTCTTAGGCAGTGCTATGAAAATTGATTTGCTTCCAGGATATCACCACTGGTGTAGATTTCATTTATTATTTCTGCAATTATGTCAATGTCAAATTTGTCTAAGGCTGTCAGCATCTCTATTACAGTGCTGTCTGGTTTTGCTGCTTTGTTTCTATTCAATTTGGCCAGGGCAGCTTCCACTTTGGTTTTAAATATTTCTGACCCATCAGTATTTCTGTGTATTGATGATTGTTCTCTCTTGTCATGGAAGAGATTGCCAATAAATTCATCCCATTATTACATACTTGGATTTTATACATATTTTATTATATATGAAAACAAATAAAAATATTTCAAAAGCTTTATTTTTTCAACTTACTAATGATTTAGTGTGCTTTTTTAATGCATTTAGCAGTTGTATGTTATGCTATAACTATAAATCTTATAAATAAACTAAAATTGCAAACTTACAGAAGCTTTATTTTTCAATTTGCTAATGACATAATGCTGATTGTCTTTGTTTAGTAGCATATCAGTCTATTATTTATTGCCAAAATCTAAATATATTGTAAGCAATTTTTTTAATTTTATTTTTAGGAGATAATGTTTTAACAACATGGGCCTTATTAAATAACCCATAGCTGGGGTGAGAAGTTGTAGATTCATAACTTTCTCAATGACATTTGTTCATTAGTGAATATATTAAACCCAATAGGAATTAGAACTCAGCTCTCCAATTAACAATTCCAAGCCTTTATCCATTACACCACCAGCACATTCAAGATTACAGCACCTGGTATTCCCAAACAGTCACCCATCTAGGTACTGACCAGGCTCAACATCAATTAACTCTGGTGATTCAATATGGTTTTGCCGTAAGCCTGCTAATGATGTAATTGGATAGTACTGATGTATTTTTAAAGTATTTAACAGTTATAGCTATAGCATAACATACAAACTTATAAATTAACAAAAACAAGACCTGTAAGGCCCCAGAAAGTTTTAGAAGACCCCAGAAAGTCATAGTACTACTATAGTCAATCAGTTAAGTGACATATGTGATACATGCTTTGGGCGATCATGTCTCTAAGGAGAAATGACTGACTTAACAGAAGATTATCCCGCAGTAAGTTGCCATTGCTTTCTGTAGTAGACTGGTTGCCAGCCAAGGCTATAGAACCCAATCTGTTCTATTATCTAGCCCATAACTGGAGGGAAAAGACGGATTAATACCTTTCCCAAGGGTATTTGTGTGTAAGTGAATGCAAGTAATTCAACTAGAATTTGAACACAGCACCTTGATTCGTCGCTCTGAGTCGATATCCGCTGCACCACAATGCACATCCTAGTACTACTATACTTATATGATTTTAGAAATTTCGTTTTTGGTGGGATGTTAACATTTTTTAATTTTTTTTTTTTTTTAAATAAACTGAATTAAAGCTTTCTTCATTATTTTTTTTTTTAACAAAAGTGCATTGAATTATTATGCATGAAATCAATCAATTGTCTGTGTGTGTGTGTGTGTGTGTGTGTATACATTACCTATAGACTCCAAAATGGCTGAACCGATTTTCTTGAAAATTTACACAGTTGTACTATAAGTGTTTGCGAGTGTTCTTAGCTAGGTTTTGTGTCGAGGTACCCCTGATAAATATCAAAAATCGATAATCGAAAAAATTGGGTTATAGAAGGAGTGGTCCAGTTTTAATCAAATTTGATACCCTCATAGACAAAGACATAAGAAATGATATTCAGAAGTTTCAAGTTTGCAGTTCTTACAATAGTGCAGAAAATTTGATATCAATACCAGGAAATCAAAATTTGACTTACATCCATTCATTTTCTTTCAGTCTACGGTTTCGCTTTAACTGGAAACAACTATTGCTTTTTACTCTTTCATGCCAACGTCCAAAGAGTCTGAGATCCAGGACCATTGATTAGTTTTAAAGCTTTCATTACATCCGAGCAACACCGGGTTATACTGCTAGTCATTTTATAAAATTTAGAAAGCCATAATCTTAATGGACATGGTGGCTTTGGATTTTGTAGAGAGATCAATTTGCATGGAATTTACATAGAAAATTGAACTCTATTAAGCTTTATAAAATTGAGAAAATTTTTATTTTATCATCTGGAGCGTTCAATTCATAGTGATATTAAAAAAAATTATTATTTTTGGTTGTGGTTTCCATAATACAACTCCATCTTTATATAAAGAAAAGAAATATCCTTGGACAGTGGTGCTTAAACCAAAGCAAAACATCATGTCTCGGGCTAATCATTATCTTTTCAACAAATCCTCATAGGCCGCACCTTTTACTCTTACAACTATCACAACAACCTCCTTCAGTAACCCTTTCCTTGATTGGCTCTTGGGCCTTGTATAGAAGATTATAATCTTAACCTGTTCATGTCTAGGGCTAATCATTATCTTCAACATATGTCTTCTTAACCTGCACCTTTTACTCTTATCACTCACACAACAACTGCCATCAGTAACCCTCTACCTTGAGTGGCTCTAGGCCTTAAAAAATCATAACACTTATTGTGCAAATGATTCTTTTTTATGTTGCCCTAAAGTAGAAAAAATATTGCTGCTGTGATCCTATTCTTTCAATGTAGTCTACAGGTTCAACAAGTAGGCATAAATGCGTTAACTTCCCCAATTAAAAAAAAACAAATATCAGCAGTCACCCTTTAGCATTACAATTTCTCAAAACTGTTAGGGAGAATACATCACCACCCACCCATCCAATTTGACATTATATTTCTCTATCTATAATATGTTCTTCATATAGTTTCTCTCTTCAGCCAGGAAATCAGGTCCAAAGTTCTTAAATGTTTTTGTCCAAATGTCAAGGGACAATTTAAGGTCAAAATCAGTGAACTGTGGGATGGGATTGATGTTGTCTTTGCTTTTGCAGTTGACTATGCTGTTAGCATCTGTTTCTTTTGCACTGGTGAAAAAGAAAGAAAATGATTCTTCTAACCTTTCAAGTGACGCCCGGACACAGCAGCTTCCTAGTGTTATGTTTAATACTTGGTTGGCAAATATGATACCAGCCAAGAAAATCAGCATTTCAGGTTTCACTTTTGTCAAAGAAGATTGTAAAAAGGTCAAGATTTTAATAATTGGAAATGAGACTGAATTTTCTTCATTCCAAGGTTTTGAAGACTAACTTATTGATTTGACTGATTTTCTGTAACCTTCGAAATGCAATGAAATTCGAAATGCAGTAAGATTCACAAACAGAATTCAAGCTCTGCTAATCAATAGTGATGTTTTTCTTCTCTAATAGCAAGCCAATATTCACAAGGAATCAAAAATCAAACTCAGATAATTGAAGAAAAGAAATGTAAAAGATACCAATAGCTTTGTCACAAATATATAATTATTAACCAGTTAATATTGATCATAATCTTACTAATATAAGGATATTACTAATCTTAATTCTTACTAATTATTGGTTAGAGTTAAATTAGACCAGTAAACAGTGCTCAAAACATATTTGAAGAAAAATAAAAAATTAAAATGTAGAGCTTTTAAATATTCTAATTCGAAATATTCCAACTTAAAATGTGTGTGTGTGTGAATTAAAAAGTACTTTCCAACACACAAAAAAAAAGTGAAAATCTTGTTTAAAGTTTGTCAACTTTGACAATGTCATGACTTTTGATCTATTTGAGATAAACCACTCATTTTTAAAAAACAAAGTAAAAAAAAAATGTAAAGGAAGCTGAAGCATCTACTTTAATATATAAGCACTTACACTTAACTGATTTTCCCTTACGTGGCAGAAAGTATCTTCTCATATTGAAGGCCTTAATATATATATATATTAAAAAAGGATTAATTCAAAGATGTTGAATGGCCATTTCGATATGAAGATCCCCACGGGGGACGACACATCACCTCAGCAACAGAAAAAACCTTTCAGAAACTGGAGAAAAATTAGTCTACTTTTCCTTTTTAAATAGATTGCAAAGAAATTAAAAAATAAATAATAAAATAAAATAAAATAAAAATAAAGGGAAAGAAAAAGAAAACAAAAAAGAAAAAGAAAAAGATAGAATAAAATCAAATAAATAAGAAAAAAAAAAAATTGACATCGTCTGGGTTCGCAAAAAAAAGGGAGAATGTAACTAAAAATTAACAGACAGCCGTGTTAAATCGACGTAAGTTTAAGCAACACGGAAAAAAAGTGGTAAGAGAGATAAAAGAAGGAAGGGAGGGGAAAAAGAAAGAAACTAAAGAAAAAAATTTTTTTAAATATTACAGACGCTGGACAAATTCAAAAACCTAATTTCCCCAAAACGTTGCTCTGTAATATTTTATTACATGGAGCTCTCTTCCTGTATCATTTTTTAATATTAAAATAAATTTTTAATATTAATTAGGATCGGTTTTTTGGAATTTACCTTCCTGCTTTTTTCCCTTGGATTGAAGTATCTGAATTAAAAAATATATATATATATATATATATACAGAATAAAAAGTGTGAGAGGCCATGAACATTTTTTTTAAGATGTATATTTATTGTTGTTGTTATTATACATGTTATGATACTTCAAGTGTTTATAAGGGTATCTGTGATGCTACACGTGTTTTGAGTCTAAGATTGATTCTCTTCAAGCAAATAAATTTGTGGCCTTATGTATTGAGTTCCTTTTGTTTCTGAGTACCAAGTTGTTATTTATAAATAAGTAACTAGAAAACTAAAGATAAAAAATAAGTCAATAAAATAAAATAAATCAAATGTTGGTGGGTTGAATTGTTTGTGTTTTCTCGCATCAGCATGTGTATAAATGGATAAACAGATAAATAAATAAATAGATGAATGAATCGAGTGCTTACCCCAATTTGAAATGATATTGGTTTGGGGTTCTCTCATTAGGACGTCAAAATTATCTTCTAGGCGCCTTCCTTATCTACAAGTCTCTTCATCAGTCAGTTGGTTGTTTTTATTGCTTTGATGATGCTTATTTATAAACAACAACTTGGCCCTCAGAAATAAAGGAACTTGATACGTAAAGCCATAAATTTATTCGCCTGAAGAGAGTCAATTTTAGACTTGAAACATGTGTAGTGTCACAAATACCCTTATGGACACCTAAAGTATCATAATGTATAACAACAACAATAATAAATATACATTTTAAACAAAATATTCACAGCCTCTCATACTTTTTATTCTATACCAATTTCTCTCATTGGAACAAACCTATTTCTTTATATATATATATATATATATATATATATATAAACGGAATTTAAATGGATATTTGCATTTGAGTGGAAAGTCTCTTTATTTTATAGAGTTAAGCAGTACAGTATAAATCCCAAATGATTAAGGCCAGTGAAAATTATGATGTACTGTTTTTATATATATATATATATATATATATATATATATATATATATATATATATATATAAATTTGATACTTCAGACCAGCCTTGGCCTTTCATCAGAAACAAGTGATTTTAAAATTTAAACTAGAAGCATCTGTTGCGAGAAGCGTTCATTTTAAATGTTTTAAAGAAAAATTTTTCTTTAAAACAACATTTAAAAATATTATTACAGTTAGATTTACATTTAAAAATATTCAAACTATTGCTTTCTACATCACGTGATGAACGCATCTCGCGACGGACGTTTCTAGTTTAAATTTTAAAATCATTTGTTTCTGATGAAAGGCCGAGGTTGGTCTGAAATATGAAATATATATATATATATATATATATATATATATATAATAATAGAAATAAATAAATACTGTAAAAAAAAAAATAAATAAATACATTTTTAACTTACAACTTTTTAGTAGTTTTTCCTATACATATTAAGACAATATACGGGGATTATCATTATGCTATATATATATATATATATATACACACACACAGAGAGAGATGAGCTCTCTAGAGAGGAAAATTTTAAGAAAAACAGTTACTAATTCTATGATTTAAACATTACTCTGCAGCAATGAATTGAGTACTTTCAGTGACTGGCATGCGTATACACCATTTATATATAACACACTAAAATTTTCCTTCTTTGATTCCATGTGCCTATGGCTTGGGGGTTAGCGACTCCAGCTGACAACAAATTAGTCGAGTTTTCATCCAGGCCAGAAGTAAGTGGATATCTAGCCACACTGATGAGCTGCGATAAGGTGAAACAGGCTTGTATGTGGATGACTAATATATATATAATATATATATATATATATATTATATATATATAAAATAAACAGACTTTTCACTCAAATACAAGTATCCATTACAAAATAATAATTCATATATATATATATATATATATATATATATATATATATATATATATATAAATTGGTATCACCTCATGCAAGGCAGTAAAGCCACTAAAGAACAAGAGGTTACAGGATATGAAACAATCAGGAAAAGAAACATTAATAATGATCAGAAAGGGAAAAGAGTAATCAAGAGGACAATAAATAGTGATTGACATTGCATTTACATTTTTGCAAATTAGGAAGTGGAGTGTAGCATGAATGTGTTTCCTCCCCAGATTTATTTAGTTTGTACAGAAAGATGAATCTAAAAGGACTCATAGACCTACCAGGATTTATTATCAGTCAGTCAGTTAAGTGCCATATGTGATACACGCTTGGGCGATCATGTCTCGAAAGAGACATGACTGACTGGCCGCAGTAGGTTGCCATTGCTTTCTGCGGTAGACTGGTTGCCAGCCAAGGCTATAGAACCCAATCTGTTCTGTTATTTAACCCATAACTGGAAGGAAGAGACGGATTAATACCTTTCCCAAGGGTATTTGCGCGTAAGTGAATACAATTAATTCAACTGGAATTCGAACTTGGCTCCTTGATTTCTCGTTCCGAGCCGATATCCACTGCGCCACAACGCACATCCATAAGGATGCTTCTTAGGTGGTGTTCTATTTGGGACTATATAAGAAAGGCATATAAACACCCTGTTTCTGTGCCAAGTTGGAATAGCAACAACATTGAATTTGTCTACCAGAAGATATTTCTAATTAGTTAATTAAAAAGAAGTCACATGGAAATCACACACAGGAAACAACACCACGAACACATCTTTGGGAAAATGAATTATCCTTAATTCTTTCCATGATTTGAAATGTCTTTAACCAGAAATTACATGAAACTAAATCAAACAAGTACAGAAGTTTAAATATCTGGAAAGTGTTACAACAGAGGACGAAAATGCTGCACCGAAATCTGAATGCATTAGATTAGATGCCTTCCGAAAGCCAAATAAAGTATTAAGAAAGTGGAAAATTTCCTTAGAAAAAAAAAATGAGTGCTAAATTGCTATGTGATACCAATCCTCAATGTGGCACTACAGAAGGATACTGAGAATTTCATGGAGCTAGCAAAAGTGAAAAATGGCAACAGAAAGAACACTTAGAATCAGAAATAGAAAGTTAAAATTTTTTGAATGCATAATGAGGAAGGAAGGTTTGAAAAGCATAACACACACAGGGCATATTGAGGGCAACAGAAATAGGAGAAAGCAGCAGGCCACCTTCCTTATGAGTTTGTGTGAATGGCTGGTGGAACAAATGGTGGGAGTTTTTGCAAAGGAAGGGACACAGCTAAGAGCCATGGGAAAAGGAAGTTGTGGAGATTCATGACCACCCACCTTCCAAAGGGACCTAGAAGAAAGTGTGCTGACAGAGATGGAGAATGTTTTTCCCAAAGGTCTCTGCAGAAGACTTTATTGATCTGTTTTCTCATTGCAAATGCGACAGTCACCAAATGCACAATTAACTCACTGCTGACTGAATAAATCTGCGTTAGAATGTCTGTCAAGTTGGATCAAGGTTGTGCAACCCATTTTCAAGACATTCAAAATGGTTAGCTGTTTTCGTCTGTTTAGGTAGCAGCTCAGCTGCCTTGAAAAGAAATCTATCTGTGTCAACTTACAATTGCTGTGTTCTCGAAATACCTAGCACTGTTTTTTTTTTTTAATCTCTACACAAAGCCTGTGTGGTAACAGGAAGAGACAGCTACATATTTTGGGTATCTTTCTGGAGGAAGACATTTTTGTCTGTTCCCATTTTATTCTGAACTGACAACCTAATTTACTCTTTCATTTGTTATTAACTTTTTTTTTATCTGTGAAGTAAAAAGACAAAAGTACAACTAATCATGAGGCTGAACTTAGCCTTATTTTAAAGTTTCAGTGTGTTGTTCTAGAATAAGTCTGCATTTTAAAATGATGAAAAAATATTTAAAATAGAAAAATGAAAGTTTAGTTTCAAACCCTTTATAATTTTAATGTATTTCACTATTTATTTAACATCATCAGAAATATTTTGGAAGTCTAATCTCTCTAGGATGTGCTGTGGTGCAGTAGATATCAGCTCGGAACGAGAAATCGAAGAGCCGAGTTCAAATTCCAGTTGAATTCCTTGCATTTACTTACATGCGAATATCCTTGGGAAAGTTATTAATCTGTCTCTTCCCTCCAGTTATGGGTTAAATAACAGGACAGATTGGTTGCTGGCCAAGGCTATAGAACCCAATCTATCACAGAAAATAATGGCAACCTACTGCAAGATAATCTTCTGCTCATGATTGCCTAAGCGTGTATCACTTATGGTCTGACTCTTTATGTGTTATGTCACCTCAGGAGATAAGCAATCATGGGTCTTCACAATTTTCCGTCTGTTGCAGCTCTAAATAAATTGTCTTTCATTATTTTTAAACCATATTCATTTTCTCAAGCTTGCCAAGTATGTTATGCAGGTTTTTCCTCTGTCCCTCAATCCATCCTGTGAATAACAGATTTTCACAGCTTTCCTTCCTCATTATGTGATCCAGAGATTTCAACTGTCTCTTCCTGATGTCAAGTATAAGTGTTCTTTTTGTTTCCATTTTCTCTGAAACTTCCTCACTGCTCACATGATCAATCTGTGTTATTCTCAGTATTTTTCTGTAGAACTACATTTCCAAATTTTCTTCATTTTTGAGAGAATTGTTCATCAGTCACTACCAGATAAAACATATCACTTAGCAGTTCAGTACTCTTTTCTTTGTTTCTAACAATTTTTTTTTTTATCTCCTTAATACTCTGCAAGGCTTTTGAAATGCATCTTTGTCTATTCCAATATATCTTCAGATTTTTGTCACAGGAAGTGTTTAATATATATAATTATGAATCAAATTACTAAACTGTCAGCTTTCACACACTTATCAGGTGGTCATCAACTGTAGTGCAAAAATGGGAACTTTTATTCCCCGAGACAAACCAGCAATGGAACAAAAATATGGTCAATATGTGCATATCATGTACACACCAATCAAACTCATCTGGAAGTAGGGAAAGCACCCCTCTGGCCAAGATAAAATAATGCCCTAAATGCAACTGTTACACACAAAAAAAAAAAAAAAAAAAAAAAAATCTAAAGTAGTTTGTTGTGCAGCAAAAAAGTACTCAATGCCACTGAGAACAATGGGTCCATATGGTCCAGAAGCCTAATACTTTCGAGCAGAAATAAAAAAAAAGCTCAGCAGAAATATATATATCATTATTTTGTTTTTAGTTATAATTAAATTAGACCAGTACAATGTTGTATCAAAAAAGTGTTCCATACAATTACATTGTAGTACTTTTGAATATTTTTTATTTGTAAACATGTTATTTCACAACCCAGGTTTGTACCTTACAGTGTCTTTAGGCAATTTACAATAATTGATTTTACCATTTTTTAAAAATGCTTGCATTACAGGGATCTTTTATGAGTGCACAATTTTCAAAATTAGGAGAAGTTACTTAAAAGTTTTAGAACATTTTATCCATGTTTGTACAATCCTAGTAGGTATTTATTGGTATGGTTACACTTAATCATAATTTTTGTTCATATCATTTTTGTTTGGGAATAACATAATAGCCAAGTTTTCTTCCTGGTAGAGTCTACATATTTTACTACCATTGTAAGTCTTCGCTGTATTTATTATACTCCATGTTATGTTGGGGTATTTTCCATATTTTAACCTCAATTTCCAAATGTGGTTAGCCAATTTTGTACAATTTTTTTAAGTTTTCTAGTTTAAATGTAGACTTATGGTTATTCCATCTAGCCTTAAAAGTGTATTAGGTAGATCCTAAATATGTTTTGTTTCGACCATTTAAGTCATGTACTTTTGCTTTGTAAATAACCCCTTATGTATAACAAAGTCCTTGAAGTAGGCATTTAATTTTGTCCCTACAGCTACATTCTTGTTTTTTACATTGCTATTTAGGTTTCTGGCATTTTGTTTCTTTATGTAATTTTCTAAATTACTAGTACAGCTATAACTCAGTTTGATTGTATTCCTATTGAAAATTTTGTTTAATTCTGAGCTTTTTGGAAAGTGTTTATCAGTTTAAAAAATATTTGTCCTATTCTGGTTTTTACTTCTAAGATAAATGGTGGGTTGAATCAGATAATGTCTTGATTTCTATTATTGTTTTTTATTTGTTTGCTTAGTTAAGGATTGTATTCTAAAATATTCTTATGACCAGATTTTCTTAGGGCATCATTTATCTTTTCATCAAATATTGCTTTGTTTGATGAATATTTTGATAGCCTGTGCTCTATTCTATTATGAATGTGCTTGATTATGCTTGCAGGATGGTCAGATCTTATGTTTACATACTTTAAAGTTGCGGTTGCTTTCATATACAGAGAGATACTGCCAATTTGTAAATTTAATTCTACATCAAAATATTGGTCTACCTTTCTATTCATTTCAACTATGATTTCAAAATCTAGATCTTTGAAGAGTTTATAAAGTATTTTCCTTATACTATCATTCTCTCTTTTGTTGTCTGGTGCTATACACGCACACATGGTGATGAGTAAATTGCAATGGAGCTTCTGGCACGAACACTAAGCAATACAGCATGAGGTTTCTAAATTTCTGGTGGAGTGAATTGTGTCATAGTTCTTTTTCTTACAGATGGTGCCCAACTGAACCTACTATACTATACAGTTAACAAAATAAAAAAAAATGTGCACGTGTTAAACTAAAAATATACAATGGCAACAATTTACCCATCACACCCTGTAAAAACACCTTTTTATTAAAAATTATTAAGATACAATATCTCTACTGAGTGAATACCAACTTAAAATTTAATCAAGCTATAATTTATGGAGAAAGACAAATTACACAGCAATTAAAACACATATCAAATTATTAATCAGCTTTTAAGCATGTATAGCTATTAAATTCTTAGAAATATTATACTCTTCAAGTAACACTTTAAAAAAAGAGACAAGCATATTTGTGTACATTTTGTGTCTACTACTATGTCCATGATGGGGATGTGCGTTGTGGTACAGTGGATATCGGCTTCGGATGAGAAACCGGGGAGCCAAGTTCGAATTCCAGTTGAATCCATTGTATTCACTTACGCGCAAATACCCTTGGGAAAGGTATTAATCCGTCTCTTCCTTCCAGTTATGGGTTAAATAATAGGACAGATTGGGTTCTATAGCCTTGGTCGGCAACCAGTCTACCGCAGAAAGCAATGGCAACCTACTGCGGGATAATATTTTGCCCAGTCAGTCATGTCTCTTTGGAGACATGATCGCCCAAGCGTGTATCACGTATGGCACTTAACTGACTGACTGACTATGTCCATGTACCAGGTATAAATAAAAGGACAACATTTAGAATAAACACACTAAGCAGTGTGGTAATACCAGTAGCAGCTCAATGCAACAGTCTGAAGTGAAGTTATCAAGAAATCTTTCCGAGTCTAGTCTAACTCCTCATGTAAGGAAATATCTTAAGAAACTAGAGTTAAAAAAAAAAAAAAAAAAAAAAAAAGGGAACAAGTTTTGCAAAATACCTTAACAATTCCTGGAATATTTCGTTGATATTGTTTCATGGTATATATAATGCCAAAATCTAAATATTTTGAAAATAATTTTATGCTTTCAGGGTAAACATGTTTTTTTAGATATATAGTTATTAGATGGGTTGCATGTTTAGGTGCAGTGGATATCAACTCAGAATGAGAAATTGGAAGGCTGAGTTCAAATTCCAGTTGAATTTTTGCATTTACTTACACACAAGTACTCTTGGGAAAGGTATTAATCCATCTCTTCTCTCCAGCTATGACAGATTGGGTTCTATAGCCTTGGCTGACAACCAGTCTACCACAAAAAGTAATGGCAACCTACTGAGGGAAAAAAATCTTCTGCCCAGTCAGTCATGTTTCTTTCAAAACAATCACCCAAGGATGTATCACGTATGGCACTTAACGACAGTTATTAGATGATGAAATGTATTATTGATATATTTTTAAATTTATTGTTTTTACTTTTACTACAAAAACATTTTTATATGAGAGTTTTGTGATTTGCTTGAAGCATTGTGTATATTCAGTGTATAGGCAGGTTTTAAAGGCTATCACAAGTGTTTAGAAAACTAAAGGAAGGCAATGAAGGTGTTGGGTATTATTTATTAATCATTAATATTTCGAGATCATAGTCTCATCTTCAGAATGTTTAGAGAGCTTAATTTCACATTCGCTCATGGTTCGTGCCTTTCATATTTTTGGTGCAGTATTGATTATCATTTTACAATAAAAATGTATTGTTGGTATCTTATGAAAAATATATTACTGATTTTTGTTCAGGTGTTTACTATTTATCCATAGCTGGGACCCTAACAGGTGCTACCATCCCAGGTCAGAGTCAACCTTAAAACAACTGCAATGAAGAAATGGTTCCATGCTACTCAAAATTTTCACTCTCCTGATGGACGCAGTTTATCAAATTTCTGGAATATAAAAATTTTGCATTTGCACCTTATCAGCCCTTTTTTTTTTGTGGATGAATTGAATATTTTTTTCCAAGACCATATTTTTACCCACACCGCTCAACTCAACAAGCAGAGTTCAAATCCCAACTGATTACCCTTGGAAAAAAAAGCATGAATCTATCTTTCTGTCCCTTAACTATTGATTAAATAACAGAGAAGACTGGGTTTTCTTGCCTTATGGCAGTAACTGGTCTAGGGAAAGGAAAACAAATTCAAAACTAGAATAAGCTGTATCAGGCTATCTTGCCCTAGACACACCCCTACTGCTACAGCTGCAGTACATGTGGTGCTTTTATGATCTAGTTATTTCAATTTTATTGAAAAACTTTAAAAGAATTTTATTAAAAACAAAAAAATGTGGATCAAGATGCTGATCAAGTTTTGTCAAATGCAAATATTGCCATACACAGGTTAAGCATAAAACTAATGGCTACATCCTATGTTTACATATTTATAAAAATAATTTGAAATATGTTGGTGCCCTTATGAGGATAACTTAAGCTGCTGATCACATTTTTGTAAATCTAAATATTGTCATATCTAGTTTACAGTATATGCACATGCGCACATATGCACACATTTTGCCCATATATGTGTACATATGTATGCGTATATATGTATATGTATACAGTGAGGACAGTAAAAAAATGGATTTAGAATCCTATATTGAAAGAAAAGCATTGTTTAAAGCTCAAAATATATTCGTAAAACAATTATAAATGCAAATACACAGCAAAAATAAATTATTTGACATGTATATATATTTTATATAAAAATTATTAAAACAGGTAGTGAAAAAAGTATTTGGACAGTTCTGAAATTATGCTTAAAATTAATGTTTTGAGTATATTTCATGCTCGAATGTGTTAGAATTTTATGGAATAGTCTAGAACGTGCATTACTGAAAAGTTGTTAGCTGTCTTGATGGTCAGTTCATTCCAAGACGTCGCACTGACAGTACTGCAGGATGCCAAAGCAAAGAGAGCTGTTGAAAGGTCTTAAAGATCAAATTATTTCTGCACATAAAGAATAAAAAAAGCTATCGTAAGATTTCTAAAGACCTATGTATACCTATGAGCACTGTTGGGTACATAATTAAGAAATGGAAAGCCTTCGGTACTCATGAAAATATGTCAAGAACAGGTGCACTGTGCAAAATATCACAAAAATGTTCACAGAAAATAGTACGGCGAGTAAAAAAATGATCCTTTTGTGACTCGGAAAGAACTTCAAAAAGATCTCAGCAATGCAGGAACTCGCGTATGCAAAAGGATCATAAGTAATTTACAAAAGCATGATGACAATTATAAGTAAATTTTATGGTCTGATGAAAGCAAGATTGAACTTTATGGCCACAATGATGTTACCTATGTTTGAAGAAAGGATGGAACAGCCTTCAATCAAAAGAACACCATCCCCATTGAGAAGCACGGAGGCGGTAGCATTATGGTTTGGAGATGCTTTGCATATAATGGTACAGGACAACTGGAAATTATTGAGGGTACAATGAATGCAACCAAATATATTCAGATTTTAGAAGATTACTTGCAGTCATCAGTTGAGAAATTAGAACATGGACCAGATTGGGATTTTCAACAGAACAATGATGTGAAGCATACAGCCAAAGCAACACGTGCATGGCTTCCAAACAATGCCATCAACATGTTGACATGGCCCAGCCAATCGCCGGACATGAATTCAATAAAGAATCTTTGGAGAACACTGAAGAATCAGATTCATGAAAGGTGACCAAAGAGCCTCAGTGAATTAAAAGTTTTTGCAGAAGAAGAGTGGGCTAAAATTCCCATCAAATCATGCCAGGTGCTTGTAGAGAGAGCTACAGGAACAGACAGAGCTGTGGTTGCAAATGAAGGAGGACCAACTAAATATTAAACACATTTAAAGCATAATTTATATTCTGTCCAATTACTTCTTTCACTACATGTTTTCATAATTTGTATATATATATGCCTGGTTCAAACTCCACTCACATCTATTGAACAGGTGAAGAGGCTCATCCCTTGTTCCCTGTTTAGGATGTGGTTTCCAGCTTTCTCTTTTCCAATCTTTTCACTCTTACGTAGCCCCCTGCACATCAGTGGTGTTACCGCCTTGCTCAGGGTGATATGATTAAAAAAAAAAAAAAAAAAAAAAAAAAAAAAAAATATATATATATATATATATACACACACACACACACGTGTCAAATAATTTATTTTTGCTGTTTATTTGTATTTATAATTGTTTTACAAATATATTGTGAGCTTTAAACAATGCTTTTCTCTCAATATATGATTCTAAATCCATTTTTTTTACTGTCCAAATACTTGTTTCACCTCACTGTATATGTATTCTATGTCAGCTACCCGCAAATGTTATACTAGGTTACACAAAATAAGGTTAAATTATGACCTTCCAGGAAATTAGGTACAAGTATTCAGATACAACTTCATTCAGATTTAATTGTCAAAAGGCATTCTATATAAAAGGCTTTGCTAAAACAGCAACAATAAGGTGAAAAAACAAATGAACTCAAAACAAATAAAAAAAGGACTTAGATTTTTGTTTGGTAAGAACTTCCTACCGACACTGGAAAAGAGACTAACAAGAAATTATATGTATTATGAACAAAAGACTTAATTAAAAATTGTGAGAGCAGACTTGATTACAAGATGGTTGCCAATAAACAATAAAAAAAAAATAATCAGACCTATGCACTAACATATCAAAACAAATTTAGAACAAACTGTGTACAGCTGATTGGAAGACTTGAATGTTGACAAGATAGAAGACACTTTACAGAAGACGCCAGTCAAAAATGTAATAATTCTATAAAAATACAGTGTGTGTGTGCATTTTTTTTTTTTAATTCACCCAACAAGTTTCAAGAGCCCTTTATTGTAGAGGGTTATTAGGTGTGCAATATAAAAACACAGAAAGAAATGAACATAAGGAGGATAGATAGTAATTGACCCCTTTAATTAAAAAAACACTTTCATCACAAGCAAAGCAATAAAGCTATTAAGATACAATGGTTACTGAGTGTGAAAGAATATAAGAAAAAGAAAACATTTAGGCGAGAGAACAATTAAAGAACAGGAATTAAGACAGAATAAAATAGTTGACAATGCATTTAAATTTTTGAAGATCAGTATTGACTGGAAAGCATGAAGCCAGAAAAGAATTTCACATGCTAGAGGTAAAGGCAAAGAAACCGCGACTCCAGGTAAAGGCAAAGAAACCGCGACTCCAGGTAAAGGCAAAGAAACCGCGACTCCAGGTAAAGGCAAAGAAACCGCGACTCCAGGTAAAGGCAAAGAAACCGCGACTCCAGGTAAAGGCAAAGAAACCGCGACTCCAGGTAAAGGCAAAGAAACCGCGACTCCAGGTAAAGGCAAAGAAACCGCGACTCCAGGTAAAGGCAAAGAAACCGCGACTCCAGGTAAAGGCAAAGAAACCGCGACTCCAGGTATAGGCAAAGAAACCGCGACTCCAGGTAAAGGCAAAGAAACCGCAACTCCAGGTAAAGGCAAAGAAACCGCGACTCCAGGTATAGGCAAAGAAACCGCGACTCCAGGTATAGGCAAAGAAACCGCGACTCCAGGTAAAGGCAAAGAAACCATGACTTGAAGCACTGTAGCATTCAGGAAAGCATTCACATCAGAACTTCTTTTACAAAATAGCAGTTTTCAGGGAGTGAGGAGTAAAACTGATTAGAATTTTTTCTTTACAAGTGGAATACAGAATGATATGAGTGATTAAACTATATGAACATAGCAAATTCTTTGCTGTTTCTAAATGAAAAACTAATGGTTTATTTAGCTTATGTTAAAAAAAATGATTTATATTGTCAAGCATGGATCAGAGTGTAGTATCTCTTCTCATGTATAATATTAATGATAATATTAACTATTTTCTTATAAGGAAACTTTCAGCATTAATTGACTGAATAGACAGTGCTACATGTGTTATGCTTTTCTTCACATCCTGGCTTGGGGTCTGGGCTGAAAGTGTCGTATCTGTTCTCCTCTTATGTTTCTGGTAATAATTAGCAATTTTCTTATCCAAAACCAAACAAGCACTGCTGCTATCATTTAAAATTTAGAAAATGTGCTGGTGGAATCATAAAATAAGCACTGCAACCACAAATAATCATTTGTTTTATTATTACAACAGATTAATCATTCTAGATCATAAATATAAAAGAAAATATTATTAATAAATTTTCAAAAAGTTTATGAGAAACGGGCAGTTTGCCATATAAATTCATCATAAATTGAACTCCCCTACAAAAGCCAAATCAAAATATGTGATAACAACAACAAAAATGAGGAGAATAGTTTGAATATAAATAGTGTAAATACCTCCTCATCCCAGAAATTATCCACTCATTATGATGTGAGATGAGGACAATAGTCTGAATATAAGTTGTGTGAATAAAATATGCTAATACTATATGATGTTTTTCAATATAAAAAATATTTTTAGATGTTTAGGTCTTGAAGGCTGTCACAATGCGTTTAGTAAAATAAAGGAAGGTAAAGAAGTTTTTGGGTATTACCTATTTATTATACATTAATATTTTGAGATCAAAATCTCATCTTCAGAATGGCAGAGGAGCATGTGTGTTCGAGTGAGTCCATGTCTTTCAAGGAATGGCCATTCCTGGCTGCTGTTGTTGTTATTAGTTTTACTGTGTGTTTGTGTGTGCAAGTGTGTGTGTGTGTGTGTGTGTGTGTGTGTGTGTGTGTGTTTATGGTATATGTGTGATTTACAGTTGGGACCTTTCTTTTAATTTTGTAATTCACTGTTTGGAATTCTTTTTTTTTTTTCATCAATTAAGCACTCTAGATTACGAATTAATGAAAAAAAATTGTTTTTTAATTTTAAGAAATTGTGTATGCATGTTTGCTAATTCCCATTAACTTTTATAGAAATTATTTTTTAATTTTAATTTTTTTTTCTTTTTTTTAATCTTCATAATCTGTTGTGCTTAATTTTAAAAAAATTATTTTTTAATATTCATGATCTGATATGCTTAATTTAAAAAAAAACTTTTCTTTAGAGAAATACAAAAAACAAAAAAAAATCATTCCAGGTCACACTACCTATTGTAAAACTTGACCAATCTTTTCATTAAAAAAAAGATTTTTCAGAAAAATAGGCTTCTCAAGTTATTGCTCTTTCCAATATTGATGGGAAATATCCATCCTAACCTTTAGCTTTGAAGTAGACATTACATAGGTGTCAACATAATTTTTCTTCAAGTTTCAGGTGCCATCTATTTTAGTTGTTGCTGCTGCTGAAAATCCTTAAGTGATACAATTTGTTATTTGGTACAGTTCTTTCTATAGCACCATTTCATGAGTTTTGAGCAGTAATAGCTCTCTTAGATCTACAAGGTTGACTTACTTGAAGCCATTTTTAATCAATGATCTGAGAAAGGGGTTGTTTATAGCTGATGGTCTAAACCAGTGGTTATTAACACTTACGAGACTCCCATAAGAACTCTAACCATTCATAGACAGACAAGATGATACTCAGAGTTTGATTGTTTTTTCACAACACTTACAAGAGAATTTCCATATACAGCACCTTCATGCATATAGCACACACATCACTTTTCAGCCATTTACACTTGAAGGAAATTGTTACCAATTAATCCTCATTAATATATGAGAAGATAATCAAGCTTGGATGTACGTTGCGGTGAAGTGGATATCAGCTCAAAATGAGAAATCAAAGAGACAAGTTCAAATTCCAGTTAAATTTGTTGCATTTACTTACACACAAATACTCTTAATGAAAGTATTAATCCATCTCTTCTCCCTCCAGCTATGGGGTAAATAGCAGGACAGATTGGGTTTTATAGCCTTGATTAACAATCAGAGAGTGACGGCAACCTATTGCAGGAAAATCTTCTGCCTAGTCAGTCATAGATTGAAAGAGACTTGATTGCTCAAGTGTGAGTCACATATGGCAATCAACTGACTAAATCAAGCCATGAAAAAAAAAACAAAAAAACATAGAAACAAGAATTGTCACTTGCTAAGAGCAAGTGACAATTCTTGTTTCTATGTTTTTTTGAAAAAAATGGAAAAAGATCACAGCCATGCAGAGAATGATGACACACATTTAACTGCAGCCACTTCCCCATTGTCGAAATGTGGCCTCCCTCTGTCTCTTCTATAAATACTTTCATGGCTTCTGCTCGGATGAGCTTAAGTCACTGATGCCTCCTCAACAGGTGTTTACCCGTGCAACCAGACTGGCAACTGGGTCCCACCCATTCACAGTCAGGTTAGCCAAATGCAGATGACAATTCTACTCCTGCAGCTTGCTCTCTCGCACTTCCCGCCTGTGGAACTCACTCCCGTATTCTTGCTTTCTTGACGGCTACAACCTCCAGAAATTTAAATGCAAAGTCAATACTCATCTACTAACCACTGGCCTCTAGCTCTCTCCCCTCCCCTGTATAACCTTCCCTTTCTCTCCACCTATGTATCTGTCATAGCACCTGCTTTCTCAGCTTTCTATTGTTCCTTTCTAACTAGTTTGTACTCCTCACTCTTTTCTAATTAATCTTTTTACATTTATGTAACCCCCTGCACATCAGTGGCGTTTCCGCTTTGCTCGGGGTGAAATGATAAAAAAAAAAAAAATCACCTGGTGATCAGGTGTTCTGTAAAATGTATACATAAAATAAGTTCTGGACTAATGGCCTATAAAATAATTAGTGCTTTAATATAATTTAATTTTATTTTATTTTAATATAATTTAATATAATTTAATCTTTTTACATTTATGTAACCCCCTGCACATCAGTGGCGTTTCCGCCTTGCTCGGGGTGAAATGATTAAAAAAAAAAAAATAGAAAACATGGACCCAACAACAAGTCAAGAGACACCTAGTGGTCAGGACTGTAAGTAGTGCCTGTGTGCGTTTTCTGCCAAGCAGTGGAAGGATGCATTTTCTTTATTTTAATGGCTAACTGTTGACTGGAACAAAGGATGTGTATCAAATATAAATGTTAACTTATCTGATCCTTATGGATCTCCTGAAACCTGTTCATGGTTGATATCCTAGTCTAGAAATTTCCGAACAGGTGTGATGTCATGCATTACTTCCATATGAAAATCAAGATGGATGAACTTTTTATAATATAAAATCTTATTTTAAAGTATCTTTCAAAAATAAATGTGCTTCTGTGAGTGAGAAAGTTTGTGCAAATTAGAAATATTACAATTTATTTTTATGCTATTCTATAAAGGATTGATTGGTAGATTTTGTTTCGAGGCATATTAGGATATTTAATGCTGAAATCTAAATATTTTGAACTCTATTTTATGATTTCAACTAAAATTATTTGAAAGTAAATCGCATGCCTTCAGCTAAAGATGAAATGTATTGTTAGTCATTTTGCTTTAAAAATGTTTGTTTAGTGGTATATCAACTCGTTGTGCAGGGCCCGGAAATTTTTCCCACCTGAAACTATTCTGCACATATACAAATCTACCATCCGCCCGTGTATTGAATATTGCTGCCATATCTGGTCGGGTGCTCCTGCTGCTCTCCTTGGGTTTCTTGACAAAATACAAAGGAGGATCTGTAACGTGGTTGATACTGACTTGGCAGACCGGCTGCAGCCGCTCTCACACCGGCGTGATGTAGCTTCCCTGTGCCTCTTCTACAAGTACTTTCATGGCTTCTGCTCCGATGAGCTTAGATCACTGGTGCTGCCTAAGCACGAATTTACACGAGATACTAGATTAGCAACTAGGTCCCACCCTTTTACAGTTAAACAAATAAGATGTAACCGCAAATTCTACTCCAACAGCTTCTTTTCTCGCGCTTCCCGCCTGTGGAACTCCCTTCCACAAGTCTGCTTTCCCGACAGTTACAATCTCCAGGTGTTTAAATGTAGGCTCAATAGACACCTCCTATCACACTAACTCCCAACTATTCTCACAACACTCATCTACCCAACCCTCATTCTCAGTATCCTCACCCGCCTATCACCCACCCTCTGTTATTTCCTATATTTAATCAGCCTTTCTCCACTCTACGTAGCCCCCTGCACAGTAGTGGCAGTGACATGCCTTGCTCGGGGTGAAACGCTTATAAAAAAAAAAAAAAAAAAAAAAAATTTAATGCTGAAATTTAATGTCATGTTGGTCATTTTGTTTTAAATATGTATTGTTAGTAATTTTACAATAAAAATGTATTTATATTTTATAATATTTAGTTTTTGTTTGTGAGGTTCACTATTTCTCAATAGCAGGGACTCTAACAGGTGCTACCACCTCAGGTCAGGACCTGAGAACAACAGGAATTAAGAACACTATTTACATTATTCGGATTTTTATCCTCATCTCTGTTGCCATTTCTACAATTTTTTTGCCATTGTACACTCCAGCCTTCTTCAGGTGCTAGGAATTTCAAATCAAAAAGGAACAATAGTCCAAATAATGTAAATAGTGTAAATACTACGTCATCTCAGAAATACAGACAAATAAGAATTAAGAGATTCCTAAAGAGAAGAAAAGGATATATATATTTGTTCAATGTTAGAGAAACTGTTATAAGATTTCTACCATAAGAATGTGTGTTGTGGTACAGTGGATATCGGCTCGGAACAAGAATCCGGGGAGCCGAGTTCGAATTCCAGTTGAATCCATCGTATTCACTAACACGCAAATACCCTTGGGAAAGGTATTAATCTGTCTCTTCCTTCCAGTTATGGGTTAAATAGCAGGACAGATTGGGTTCTATAGCCTTGGTCAGCAACCAGTCTACCGCAGAAAGTAATGGCAACCTACTGCGGGATAATATTCTGCCCAGTCAGTCATGTCTCTTTCGAGACATGATCGCCCAAGCATGTATCACATATGGCACTTAACTGACTGACCATAAGAAAACTTTTTTATCTATTGTTCTTTCCTCTGCTGCAAAATGAAAGGACCTTTCATAGAGTGTAGGTTAGTGTGAGCAAGCAAACGTCTCTTTGCAAACTGGTATTTATTCAGATGCCTACGCAAATGGAATATGGCAGAAAGCTGTTTGTACACACACACATACGTGAGATTGTCAACAAAAATTGTTCAGCCTTCTTTGGCACTCCTCTACTGAGATGTCTTAGGCATAAAAGGATGACCCTGATTCTACCTACCTTAGTGAAACAGGAGTGGGGCAGCTTGGAGGAATGCCTGTTGCCTCACACACTGGTGTTGAGCAAATAATTTCTTTAAATGAAAACCACAAATACAAATACATCCACAGTGCTATGGAGAGGGCTTGATGGTGGCTTCAGCTTGCTTACATTTTGTTGGGACTAAACACTAAACAGAAAACTATATTTTTCCTTTTGGCCTCAATCTATGACAATTCGATTGAGTTGAACTGAGTCGTATAATTTGTTTAAAATCATTTTGTTTTGTAAATGAATTTGTGTTTTCTCTGACTTCACTTACACACCACTAAATACTTTGGCTTTAACTTCATCGTTGCTTGAACTCTCACACACGTCAACAACATCAAGCGTTTTTTATCCCCTTTTCCCCCCCAGCTTCAGCCCTCTTTTATCATACCAACACCATACCTGATTGAGTAATTAGCATTCTTTGTTTTCACCTTCATTTACCTAAGCAAATGGCATCCTTCAATCTGACCAATCAGCACCCGACTTGCTATTGGTCAAACTATGCTAAGCTGTACAAAAACCACTGTTACAGAATAAACAATTTTGAACTGTTCTTGGTCCTGGGCATGACAATAAACTGCTTCCTGCAGCAAGGCCTCTGATTGGCAGGTTGAGAGGAGCATGGAACCACCTCTTAATTGCTGTTGTTTCCAGGTCCACCCTGACCCAGAGTGGTAGCAACTGTTAGGGTCCCAGCTATGGGCAAATAGTTAACTCCCCAAACTGGGGTCAAAACACTATGAAAGTATAAAAATAAACTTCTATAGCAATATATACATAAAAATAAATTTTGACAGAAAAATATAAATTTTTGAAGGAAAAATATTACCAACAATACATTTTTGAAGAAAAAATTATTACCATAACACATTTTGGAAGGAAAAAAAATTATTAGCAACACATTTTTGTATACAAAACTAGAAGACATTTTCAGTTTTCTAAAATAAGAAAGAATAAAACCAAAAACATTTTCTTTAAAATCTGACTCAATCAACCTTCTCACTACAACCAAACATTAAAGAAAATATGTTAAAACCCCACCTTTTTAGCATTAAATAACCCAAAGAGGTTGATATGCCATTAAACAAAACTCAGTCTCGTTTGAACTGTTCCTATGTGAGAAGGGGAGATTCATGCCATTTTCAAGAAACAAAACACCACTACTACGTGTCATGTCTTAAGGTAAGGACCTTTTTTTCCATTGCCCCAGATACAAGCCACTATGACTCACTTGATTCAATGTGATTGTTCATTACACATTTCTACTATTATTCTTGTATGTGCTGTGTCCCTTCAAGGTGTTCATGGCTTTCCACAATTTCCTGCTCTTTGTAGCCCTTAATTTTTTGTTAGCTCTCCTAAACCCTGTTCTGTAATCCATTGCTCACTAAGTAGGTTAAGTGTTCTCTTCTGTTCCTCTTGACTTCAGTCTGTCCTGTGATTATTATATTTTCCAAGCCTTCTTTCCTCATTAGAAAAGAGGGACAGAGGAAAATATATAACCTACCTAGAGAGTAAATCGATATTTATTTTTTCTCAATAGGAGTAGATATGTTGACCTGTCATCCAGTTCACATTCCTCCTCAGTCTTTTGAACAAGAGCAGAGTTTTATTCCTTGCTTCCTGTTTGGGATCAGGTTTCTGGTTCCTTCTAAAGTCTTTTCGTTCTCTTTCATTTCTAGAAGCTCCTTGCAACTTAGTGGTATTATTACCTTGCTTTGGGTCGATACACGTCCCAAAAACTTCAGCTGTCTTTTACTGATGTTAAGTATCAGTTTCCTTTTAATGTCTATCCTCTCCATGTGCTTCGTCCATGGTATCCTCAGCATCCTTCTGTAGAAGCACATTTTGGTTGCTTCAAGTCTTTCCTTCGTCTGAAATTGTGCAGCATTCACTACCATATTGATGAACAGACATCTCATAACAATCCAGTACTTTCTTCTTTGTTTCCAGCAAAATTTTCATGTCTTTTAACATTACTCAGCTTCTGGAATGTCTCCTTGGTCATACCAATACACCTTCAGATCTCCATATCACACTTTCTATCCTTAACTAAATAGATAAATATTGAAAATATTCAGTTTAAAATTCATTAAATGTCAGTTGGAAACTTGATGATGATAACAAAATCAGTCTGAATGACAATCATGTAAATATTATGAAATAATTGTATTAGAAAACACTTCCTTGATAGGTAAAATAAGTTTCTTTTTTATACGAATAAGCATATCATGCCAGATTCATGTAAGAAATAATGAAAAATGTTTTGAGAAGTGAACATTGGATTAATTGGATTATCTTTGCCAAGCAAAATCCACCAGCTGAGAGTAAACAAAAAACACTTTTTTAAGAGCACCATTCTTCTTCATGCGCTGTGTCTCTTCAGAATGTCGCTGATCATGGCTCCCCACAACTTCCAATCCTTTGTAGCTCTTAGCAATATGTGTCTTTTCATTATCTCTCCCAATTCCTGTTCTGCCATTCATTTACACAAACTTGAGCACTTTGAGGTGGTTAGCAAGCTTGTCTCGACAGATCAGTTACAATTAAATGAGGAGTCCAATCCTCACTGAATGTTCCACACTTTTAACCTTGTGCCACATTTAATCTACTTAGAAATATCATTTGAGCACTTCAGCATAGTGTAATGGTTAGCAAACTAGTCTTACTAGATCAATTGCAATTGAGTTTGATTCTCACTAAGTGCTTCACACTTTCAGCTATGTGCTACAAATAAGCTATGCTTAGAAAATCATTTGGGCACTTTGACATGATGTAATGGTTAGCAATCTTGTCTAGCTAGATCAATTATGACTAAGAAAGTTTGATTCTCACTAGGTGCTCCACATTTTTAGCCTTGTGCAACATCTAAGCTATGCTTAGAATAATCACCATTTACACAAACTTGTTAGGCCGGTTATTCACTGCTTTCTTCTGCCATTGTCTTGTGAGTGTCAAATTCTCCAAACCCTCTTTCCTCAGTATGTGTCCTAGAAATTTCAACCGATTGATTCTAAGAGTCACTTTCTGTTTCCATTTTACCCAAAACTTTCTTGTTGCTCACATATCCTGTCCTTGTTAGCTTTAATCTCCTTCTGTAGATATAGGAGCATCCTTTTTGTTTACATTATCCTTAAATATTACTTGTTATTCACATTCAGTTCATGGGATTCTCAACATCCTTCTGTAGAATCACATTTTTTATTATCCCAAACATTTATTAAAGTAGATATTTTATATTTCAAATAGATGCCCTGTTTTTATTTGTTAAACAGTATTTTTTTAAATAATTTCACCCCAAGCAAGGTAAGAATGCCATTAGTATGGAGGGGTTTCAGAGAGTAAAAACCTGAGGAAAAGGCAAAAGATGTATGTGATTCAAGAAGATAGATGGCAATTGACATTGCATTTAATTTTTTTCAGATTATAGTTATAGAAGCAAGTAAACAGAAGGGAGTTCCACAGGCAAGAATGACACTAGTAAGCAGAGAGTAAAAATGAGAGAAAAAACTGAGAATAGGGAGGATTGAGGAAAGAACAAAAGATGAATGGGTTTCAAGAAGAAAGAAAATGGTAAATAACATTGCATTTAACTTTTTGAAGATTTTAGTTGTCAGGGAAGCAAGTAAACGGAAGGGAGTTCTACAGGCGGGAAGTGTGAAAGAAGAAATTGTTTGAGTAGAAGTAGTGGTTGCATTTAGCTATTTCAACAGCCAGTCAGTTAAGTGCCATACGTGAAACACGCTTGGACGATCATGAACTAGAAATTGGGGAGTTGAGTTCGAATTCTAGTTGAATTCCTTGCATTCACTTACACACAAGTACTCTTGGGAAAGGTATTAATCTGTCTCTTCCATCCAATTATGGATTAAATAACAAAACAGATTGGGTTCTATAGCCTTGGCTGGCATCCAGTCTACCTCAGAAAGTAATAGCAACCTATAATCTTCTTATAAACCTATATAATCTTCTGCCCAGTCAGTCATACCTTTTTTCGAGACATGATCACCCAAGTGTGTATCACGTATAGCACTTAACTGACTGTGCATTGTGGTGTCATGGATATTCACTTGAAATGAGAAATCAGAGAGCCAAGTTCAAATTTCACTTGTATTAGTTGCATTCACTTATGTGCAAATACCCTTGGGAAAGGTATGACCCATCTTCCTCCAGTTATGAGTTGAATAGCAAGGCAGATTGGGTTCTATAGCCTTGGGTGGAAACCAGTCTTCTGCAGAAAGTAACGGCAACCTACTATGGGAAAATCTTTAGCCTAGTCAATCATGGATCAAAAGAGACATGATTGCCCAATTGTCTATCACGCATGGCACTTAACTGACTGACATCTTTTTCACTGAGATTAATCGAAAGCTCTATATCAGTGTGATCCAAAATGTAATGAAAGCAATTTCTCAAGAATTCCTGTTGCCTCATGTCTCTTAATCTGTGAGGAAATTGACCAACATTCACAGCCGTTCAGGAGGAATGATTTTATATAATGATTCAGTACTAATGAAATTTTTCTGTTTCTCAATGCTTTGCCTGGTAAATGTTCTTGCATAAAAATAAATTTCTAAAAAATAAAATAATAGTTAGAAATTTATTGAAACATATTTATCTTTTGAAGCAAAGCATTGCTACCAGAACTTCCCAGTTTCTTAAAGTTCAATTTTTCAGTTCTTGTAGAAGTTTTGTGATGATTAGATGCTCAAAATGAGAAATAGATAAGCCAAATTTGAATTCTAGTCAAGTTCATTACATTCACTTTCACACAAATATCTCAGGGAAAAGCATGAATCTGTATCTTTTTTCTCCTCACTTGTGTGTTAAACAGAAAAGCAGACTGGCTTCTCAAGCCATAACTGGCATCAACTATAGGAGAATGAGGACTCTGAATTCAAAACAATATGTGGCTGTGCCAGAGTACATCCCTGAACTATAAGGTTTGCTCTGCATAGTTGCAGTATAAACCATAGGTTGGCTCTGTGGGTACAAAAGAAGCACAAATGGATTTGTGCAGAGAGGCATACTCAGAGATGGGCAGCTATGCCGCAGATGAGAAATCATATTAATTAGAAGCTAAAACAACTCTGATGTTGACTTCAGTTTTTATTTAAGTATAATTTAATTGTTATGTATGGGCATTCTCCAAGTCGCTCTACTGTGTAAAGCAGTACTAGCTGCTTATATGGTAATGAAACCAGTTCCTCCACCAGGCTTTTCCGGACTAAAAATGAAACCTATCAAAAGGTAGCCTTAATTTTACCAAACTATCATTCTGTACTGTTTACAGCAAAACTATTGTCTCATCATTCAATAAGGTCTTTAGCCTGGTTCATAAATGGCAGATGCTGGTATTTTTGTGCTTCAAACATGCAGGTGATTAAAATCTTGATGACTAGCTTAAAGCTACCAACAGCTTTCTGATTTCAGTTGCAATATGGAATCAGTGTACATATTTATGCAGATGTTTTTGAAGACATTGAAAAAAGAAAAAAAGCCAGAAGCAGAGCAGTAAAAATGGAATTTGGGAGAACAAAGTTTGACAATCAAAAAAATAAAAATAAGGAAAAAACAAAAAAGAAAAAAGGGAAAAAAAGGAAAAAACAAGTCGGAAAAAAAATGGAAAGATATTTGGCAAAGTTATAGAATCGTTTTCTTTTAGCAACACAATCACATACTTTGCTTCATTTCTCAATATTTCCCCACAAAACATTAACTGAAATGACCTCTTGTAAAGTAGAATGAAAGAAATGTTTTTGCTCTCCATTGGGATTGGTTGCTCAGTGTGTCCAGTGTTGCAAATGTCAAAAAAATAAGTGTTCCATTTTGTTTTTTTTGCATTCTTTCCGTTTTTTTTTCTTCTCTCTTTCTCAAATATTGATTATTCTATCTGAGATGATGAATGTTACCATGGCAATATTCTTTTATTTACCAGCATCTACATTTCAGTCACTGACCATTTTAGAAACAGCATTAAGTGACAATCTTTTAAGATTCTTACCAAAATAAGAACATTTCAAAAATGATTGTGTGGGAAGTGCAACTAAGATGTGCGGCTGAAAAGCTGAGTCTAAAATTATTTACAATGATTTAAAACGGATTTGCTTATCTTATGTATTGCTGAGGTTTTATACTATTTACTAAGGTCTGATAAAAAAAAAACACAATAACCCAATTTACTCAGCCAGAAATTGGGAAACTGCTGCCCCACTTAGCATTCACGGTAAATTTTTGTTTTGTTCCCCGAAGGCCTTTACCCCCTTCAAATCTTTCCAAAACATCCCTATTTCCGTGCAAATGTATATGCTGAACTCAAATTGGTAATTTTTTATTGAAGAAACCTACCTTTATTACTGTTAACGAGCAGAAAAATATGGAACTTCTTGTCACTGTTTATCTCACAGTTCAAAAATGTTATTCACTGCAGACTGACTTCACGCATAGTTTTTCAATTTTGTAGCCTTTTTACTTCCTTTTTGCAGAAAATGAGTTCCAAAACCAAACAAATCACGGAGTAATTGCTCAAAAGGAGTAAATAGGCCAAAATAAGTATCCTACGTCTCAAGTCATTAAGCGGTGAATCAGATATGAGAACAATGGTAAGGGGTGAGATATAGTCTGATTTATTTCTGGTCGATAACATGAAAAAAGGTAGGTTTCTTCAATAAACAATTATCAATTTGAGTTCAGCATATACATTTGCATGGAATTAAGGATGCTTTAAAAAGTTTTAACGGGGTAAAGGCCTTCGGGGAACAAAACAAAAATTTACTGCATTCACACCAGAATCTCTACTACAAACAATGGAGAGTTTTTGGGTGTCAATCCGAGGGCATTGCAGAGGATTTGAAAAGAGTTGGAGGAGTCTAACGAGGATTATATAAGAGTTTGGAATGATCACTAGTAATGACCACATTATGCCTCCATTCATCTTCCCACAGGGCTTCAAACTCAATATGGCTTACATCAAATGACTTGAGGGGGTAGTGCTGCCTTGTGTCAAGACAAGGAGACTGCCCCATGTTACAAAAGCAGGAGAATCCCATTATGACTGTCAGACAATTTCTGCAAGCAGATCACCCCTTACATCTGGCCACCTAATTCTCAGTCTGCAAGTTCCTTGATTATTATGTACGGGATGCAGTTGAGCAAGAGGACAAAACTTCTTTTAGAACTAGAGATGAACTGAAGGCAAGAATTATAACAGCATTCACAAACTTAAACAATGAGACTGCCTAGGAGAGTTATGAGAAATTCCGACATTGTCTAGAGGTTGTAGTTAAAAGCCAATGGCGATTTTATTAAAGAAATTTACTTTAGTATTTCAAGATATTTTTTTATAATTTTGATAAATATATCTATTACAATTGATGTCATTATTATTTTTCATTTTTGCATAACTTAGACAACAATTCATCCCTTGCCTCCTCATATATTGCCTATATCATGAATTACCAAAATCTTCTATAAGATTATATATATATATTTAGTGTATTGAGGAAGTAGATAATTTTCTAAACATGTACTGTTAAATATAAGAGAAAATGAATGTCTATTATGTTTAATCATGAGCCATTCTAAACATCGTATTTTGGCTTTAATTTCAGGTGAAAATAAAAACAAAAATTCTCCAACATTTGGATAATTTTTTATTAAGTTGGTTCTAATTTTTCAGCTCACTTGAGCCATCTTCGGAGAAGTTACAGGGACGTTAACATAGAAACATCCACCATCAAAGATGATTTTATCTTGTTATAGTGAAACACACCTATTCCTCAGATAATGGATTCTCCCTCCTATATTAATAAGAGTTAACAGGAAGTTCTTGAAGAAGTCTTAGCAGTTCTTAGAAGTTCATGGGAGTTCTTTAGACTTCAATTAGAGTTCAGTAAAACTACAAGGCAGGTGATATTAGTTGATAGTTAGCTGAATACTAAGGAGTTACCTTTCAGTGGAAGATTACCAAGGTCCTAACATTTTAGGTGTGTTAAGCTGATTAGAAACCAACATAGCACGATTATAACCTTCAATGCGAAAACTACTCTACAACACTTGTGTTGACATAAAAAGCAATGACGACAGTCACCAAATAGCAAATTCAGCTCGTAAATTTGTAATGCGGTTCTATGATATCACACTGCACGAGAGCCTGAAATGTTAACAGAACCATATATTTAAATGCAATGCAATGTGTTATGATCAGATTTAAATGTGATTTTATTAAGTGTAAGTTGTTTTAATTTAATGTAGATGGCCTCCAATATATATATATATATATCCGAGCGAGTATAGAAAAAAAAAAAACCCTATAATATAAAAAAATATTCCATACTGAAAAAAAAACAACAAAATTTGAAAGAAAAAACACCCGACCCCTACCACGTCTATTTAAGAAACCCCAAAGTGAAAACCTAGACACAGGATCAAAGGTAATACATGAATTAGGTCCACTAACAGCAGACATCAATCAATTAAATGATAGCCAACCATAAAAATGACAACTCAACAGGAATCCCTCTTAGAAATTCTAACCCCAGAAGATATACCTGACTGATAGGATGTACATTCCAACAGATAATATTAATCAACAATTTCGCACTTACGAGGGTTGAACAGTCAAAACGAGAGACACATTAACTTAATTACCAATAACGCCAACCAACCCCCACGACAACAACGAACCAAATATAAACAGAGAATGATTCCAAACCTTTATTTCTCCCGATGAGGTGTTTGGGTCCCAAACACTGAAAATAGCCGTATGATTGTAGAGAAGAGGACATATATAGAAGAAATTATGTATATGTTCTAAAACATAATTTATAATAAATATATATATATATATATATATATATATATATATATACACACACACACACACACACATATATATAAATATATTTTTTGTGGTACAGAACTTGAGTATTGCTTTAACAGTTATAATTTTTATACTACAGGGTATTATGAGGATAGAATTACAAAAAAAAAACAAAAAAAAAACAACCAGTTTCGTTTCCACTTATCAAAGTTTTTAATTGGAAGAACTTAATGTAAAGAAACGTGAAAAATGAAATGGCCAATGATGGGAAAAAGGATTGAAGATCTAGAGACTGATCACAGAAATTATATATATATATATATATATATATATTTTCTAGACATATGCTATTAAATATAAGAGACAATGAATGTCTATTATGTTTAATCATGAGCCGTTCTAAACGTCGTATTTTTGCTTTAATTCCTGTTTGGCTGTGTGCATTTGACGTTTTATGAGGTTCCATTGCAATTTCTTAGCGGTGGGATCATTTAATGCTGCGGCATCATGTAACTTAAATTTAGTATATCGAGGCAGCAAGTAATTTTCTAGACATATGCTATTAAATATAAGAGACAATGAATGTCTATTATGTTACATTTATGTTATTTAAGTTACATGATGCTGCAGCATTAAATGATCCCACCGCTAAGAAATTGCAATGGAACCTCATAAAACGTCAAATGCACACAGCCAAACAGGAATTAAAGCAAAAATACGACGTTTAGAACGGCTCATGATTAAACATAATAGACATTCATTGTCTCTTATATTTAATAGCATATGTCTAGAAAATTACTTGCTGCCTCGATATACTAAATTTAAGTTACATGATGCCGCAGCATTAAATGATCCCACCGCTAAGAAATTGCAATGGAACCTCATAAAACGTCAAATGCACACAGCCAAACAGGAATTAAAGCAAAAATATGACGTTTAGAACGGCTCATGATTAAACATAATAGACATTCATTGTCTCTTATATTTAATAGCATATGTCTAGAAAATTACTTGCTTCCTCGATATACTATATATATATATATATATATATATATATATATATATATATATATATATACACAGGGTGTCCATAAAGTTTGTGTGCACTTTAATAAATTTATAACTTTATTTGTATTTGTGATAGAAATAATCTGTAAAAAATGTTATAAACTTGAAAAATAATACAGTGTTTCAACAAGATGGAGCTCCTTATTTCTTTGCTCTGTGTGTTAGACAGTTTCTAAATCAGGAATTTCCTAAAAGATGGATCAAAAGTGGTGGACCATTTTTATTGGCCTCCACATTCACCAGATTTGACTCCATTAGATTTTTTTTTTTTAATGGGGTCATGTGAAAACAATTGTATATGCAACCAAGCCTAGTTCATTAGAAGATTTGAAAACTAAAATAACTAATGTGATTTCAGGAATTACTGTAAATCAGTTGGCAAATGTTTTCCATAAACTGCAACATCGTATTACCCTTTGTATTGCTAATGATGGAGGACATGTTGAAACTTAAATAAAATTCACTAAAACCTTATGATATATCCCGGAAAGGAATATCAGTGTAAAGATTAGTGGAAGAATGGTACTTAACACAGGAATACGATATAACGGATTTATTGTACTACTGTACAATTAACAATAAGATACAGATAAGCAATCAACGAGTAGGAGTGGAATAAACTATCAAATAGAGAATGCCTTCACCTAAGACGGTTGCTCTCTCCGCTTGTCACCATCCTTTATAGTCTAGAGCATTCCATTCTCAGGGATGGCAGGATGTTCCACTATAACACCTTAAAAATATAGATTTACTTCTTTCTAATTCTTTTTACAAATTATTTCTATGGCAATTACAAATAATGCTATAAATTTTTTAAAGTGCACATGAACGTTATGGACACCCTGTATATATATATATATATATATATGTGTGTGTGTGTGTGTGTGTGTGGAAAATTTTGTCACTTAACTGAGTAGAGTTGTGCCAATTGTAAAGTTTTGTGAAGACATTACTGTATTGGGCAGCAATTGGGTGAGCAGAAGTGGTTGCATTCCTTGTCACCATTTTTGTTGTCTGGTTCTGGGTGCTCATTGGCTAAGCGCAGAGTGGTCAGGTGCATAAAAGCATAGTATGCTCATATAGAGAGAGTTGGATTTGGGCTGAGGAGAGTGGTCTACTTGAAACTGAGGAATGGTTATTCACAGAATTAATTTGCCTAATCAGATTTGCCTTACTCAGCTTTTTGTTTTGGTGGTGGACCAGTGGATATCGGCTCGGAATAAGAAATCGGAGAGCCGAGTTCGAATTCCAGTTGAATTCATTGCATTCACTTACGCGCAAATACCCTTGGGAAAGGTATTAATCCGTCTCTTCCTTCCAGTTATGGGTTAAATAACAGGACAGATTGGGTTCTATAGCCATGGCTGGCAACCAGTCTACCGCAGAAAGCAATGGCAACCTACTGCGGGATAATCATCCGCCCAGTCAGTCATGTCTCTTTTGAGACATGATCGCCCAAGCGTGTATCACGTATGGCACTTAACTGACTGACTTCCAACCAGTTCTTACATGCATTTCAAGCAATGCAATAATGCCCCTAAGATGCAAATATTCCCATTTTTCTGTAAACATTCTAGTTGTTCACATTTTGTTTTTAAATCAATAAAAGTCAGCCTGCAACTGGTAAGTTTTAGCCAGTGTGATCTTATTTTGCTGTATTTTTTTAAATTTTTTTTTTTTTATTCCTTTGGTTCTTATCTTTTCTGTCTAATTTTTGTTCCTGTTTTGTTACTAACCTAAGTTCTCTACTAGTCGCTCTTGTAATGCACTGCGACTATGATTGTGTAAATTGTTTTTAATTATCAAATTTAGGTTTAACTTATACTAAGTTAAAACTTAGTAAACTTCAGTCACACATTTATTCTTTTTTTTTTTAATTGGAGTAGATAGTACCTTCTATCACCCGGTCTCACACTCCACCCCCTTCTTTTGGACAGGAGCAGAGGTGATCGCCTTGTTTCTTGTTTAGGAAGGGGTTCCCGGTTGATCTCTCTCTTTTTCGGTCTTTATGTCGGTTCGGCTGGAAGCTTTTTGCAGTTAGTGAGTATGGTGGCAATGTCTCTTCATTCTGAGGGTACCGGGTTGGCAGTTTCCTGGTTGCTGCTTCTGACTGGTAGTTAGGAGCCCAAACTCTTGCGTAGTGTCTTGAGAGGCTGCTCTGATCAACAGTTGAATAATATCGGGGTTCCTGTAGTGCCATTTCGCGCATGGACGGGCGTCCCTGCATGAATTTCTGATGGGCAACCCCGAGGCCACATTATGCTGCAGGCGGCGCCATTCACCATCCTTTACCTGCTGCAATTAATGACCATCTGACCCTACTCTAGACCTCTCTCTATCCACAACTATAACCAGCATGAAATTAAACAAACAAAACAGCAAGCCTAAACCAGCTAGTCATAAATCGCCCAAACCTATCCGCGTTTCCTTCACAAACATACGAGGTATTCGTAGTAACTTTAATAGTGTAGAATCATTCCTTCTAACTAACTCACCCAATATCTTAGCTATATGTGAGACTAATTTTAACCCTTCTATCCCCTCTTCGGAGCTGTTCATTTCTGGTGACCTTCCCCTCTTCAGGAAGGACTCTAATATCCATATGCATGGGCTTGGTGTATATGTCAGCGAACAACTCCCCCTAGCCAGGGTCACATCTCTTGAATCTCTTGATCATTCCTTCATGTGCTTCCGCCTCTCACTTCTAAGCTCGGTTAGCTATCTTTTCTTCCTCTACCACTCCCCCTCCTCCTCTAACTGTACGGTACTTGATTGCATCTCTACTAATATCAACAGGGCCATTTCTTCTCACCCATCTGCCCATATATTTGTGTTTGGCGATTTTAACGCTCACCACACCAAGTGGCTTGAAAACTCAGCCACCGACCTTGCTGGGATCCGCACCATATATTTTTCAATAACCCAAGCTCTAACGCAAGTGGTGGACTTCCCCACACGTTTCTCTAAAAACCCTAACGGAAGGGACTCTTTACTTGACCTTTGCTTTACCTCCATCCCAGACTCCTGCACTACCAGGCAACTAACAGGCTTCTCTCTGACAAACAGTACGGGTTTCGCTTCACCAGGTCTACTGCTGATATGCTAACGACATATACCGGGCACTTGACAAGAATGGTGAAGCCCGAACCGTTGCCTTGGATATCTCCAAAGTGTTCGACAGGGTCTGGCATGCTGGTCTCTTGTGCAAACTGCGGAGCTATGGGATAACTGGACATCTGTTTGACCTCATCCAATCTTTCCTCTCTAACCGCACATTGAAGGTGGTATTAAATGGGCATGCCTCCCAAAACTACCATACGAACGTGGGCGTCCCTCAAGGTTCTATCCTAGGTCCCACGCTCTTTCCGATCTACATTAATGATCTCCCCGATGCCATTAGATCCCAAGTTGGTATGTATGCCGATGACACAATCTATTCTTGCATCGATCAAAAACCAGGTGTGGACGACAAAGTGAACCTTGCTGCCGTACTTGAAAAGGACCTCCAATCCATAGTGGTCTGGGGTAGGAAATGGCTGGTAAATTTCAATGCCTCTAAAACAAAGCTGTTATCAACTAACCACCATAGACAATCGCATCTACCTCCCATTAGCATGGGACAGGCTAGCCTCCCAGAGAGTAAAATACTACGCCTCCTTGGCCTTACACTTTCGGCGGACCTCAAATGGAATGACTATATCGAATCCATTGCCAAATCTGCTGTTATGAAAGTCAGTTCTCTGTGCAGGGCCCGGAAGTTTTTCCCACCTGAATCTATTCTGCACATATACAAATCTACCATCCGCCCGTGTATTGAATATTGCTGCCATATCTGGTCGGATGCCCCTGCTGCTCTCCTTGAGCTTCTTGACAAAATACAAAGGAGGATCTGTAACGTGGTTGATACTGACTTGGCAGACCGGCTGCAACCACTCTCTCACCGGCGTGATGTGGCTTCCCTATGCCTCTTCTACAAGTACTTTCATGGCTTCTGCTCCGATGAGCTTAGATCACTGGTGCCACCTAAGCACGAATTTACACGAGATACTAGATTAGCAACTAGGTCCCACCCTTTTACAGTTAAACAAATAAGATGTAACCGTAAATTCTACTCCAACAGCTTCTTTTCTCGCGCTTCCCGCCTGTGGAACTCCCTTCCACAAGTCTGCTTTCCCGACAGCTACAATCTCCAGGTGTTTAAATGTAGGGTCAATAGACACCTCCTATCACACTAACTCCCAATTATTCTCAGAACACTCATCTACCCAACCCTCATTCTCGGTATCCTTACCCGCCTATCACCCACCCTCTGACATTTCCTATATTTAATCATCCTTTCCCCACTCTATGTAGCCCCCTGCACAGTAGTGGCAGTGACATGCCTTGCTCGAGGTGAAACGCTTATAAAAAAAATAAAAAATAAAAAAAAAATAACACCCCAAACAAACAGGCAGCTATTCAGAAAGTGAGAAACCACACTGTTAAAAAAGGCTCTGATGATGATGAGTTGCTTTTCCTTTGAATTTAAACTGCAGGAATTCAAACACGCTTATATTACTAACTGAAATTATTATGTCCAAGTGGTGCAATGTATGGTGACTCAAAATAAAAGATCAAAGAAGCAAGTTGGGTTCTATTCATTGATGCCAAAATACACTTGAGAAAGTCATGAATCCATCTCTTCACTCCTTAGCTATGGGTTAAATAAGAGTGCAGACTGGACTCTAGCCATATTTGATAACCAGCGTAGGACAACTCTGAAGTCAAAATTGTATGTGACCCTAGAGGAATATAGACTTGAACTATAACTAAGGTTTTCTCTGCATAGTTGGAGTATAAACCAAAGGTTGGTTCTGTAGGAGTTAAAGAAACATAAATGGTTCTGAGAAGATAGATATTCTAGGAAAAGAGCCGCCATGATTTAAAGTGTGCCTTCAAGTTGAAAACTTTGATAAGCCATTTCTTCAATGCTTCTATATACACACCTCACCACATCTTTTTCATTATTTTTCTGCAAATTGTCATGATTTCTTGAAAAAGATAGGGGGATTGTTTCATGTTGCCTTCTTTATGGTTTTAAATGAGATACAGGATTTTGTCAGTGAAATTTCATCAATCATTTCAGGACAATCAAGGATTCATTTTTATCGCCATTTACCAATTGTCTCGAGTCACTATACAATTCACTGCCAAAGGACAGAAAACCTAGGACAAAGAAATGTCTCTTTCTCTTTAGTCCCTCCATTGATTTTACTGCTTTCATCATATCCACAAATTATCTTCAATCAATATTTGATTCACTGGCAGAGAAAGAAGAATTCAGAACAAAGAATCTTATATTAATAGTTTACCAATTCCATAAAAAAAAAAAAAAAAAAATCTACAGCATTTTTTTAATATTTTTTTTCCACTTTTTTTTATTTTAATTACTTAATCATCAGAAGCAAGGCAATAAAGCCACTAGGATGCAAGGTTTTACTGGGAGTTAAAGAATATAAGAGAAACTAAGGAGATAAGACAATAAAAGAACAAAAGTTAAGATAGAAGATAACAATTGATGTTGCATTTAAATTTTTAAAGATCAAAGTTGACTAGAAAGCAAAAAGCCAGTAAAGAGTTTCACAAGTGAGAAGTGCAATAGAATAAACTGTTAGCATTAAATTTACGGTTACACTTAGCCAATTCATCTGTAAAATGAGACCTTGCTACCAATCTAGTACTGCACTTAAATTCATAAAGTCTAGGTATCAAAGAGGAAATTTTATTAGAACACTTATAAAATCTTTCTCTTAAAACAATTTTTCAGGAAAATAGTTTTCTCAAGTCCAGTAGCTGTTATCATTCTTTCAAGTATTGATCGGGTTTCCTTCCTAACTTTTTGTTTTAAGAAGTGTGGAATGTCAATATCTTGATTATGTCATTATTCTCTGAGTTACATGTGCTATCTAATTTAGTTATTGCTGCGGTTGTTGAAATTTCTCAAGTGATGTGGTTTCTGTTACTTGATACAGGTCTTTGTCTGATTCTGTAGCATCAGTCCACATTTTTGTTTTTTAATCATTTCAACCCAAGCAAGGTAATAAAGCTGCTAAGACACAAGTGGGGGTTACTGAGTGTGTGTAATGACAAAATGAAATAAACACTATTAAGGAGAGAGAACACTAAAAGGAGAGGAGTTAAGACAGAAGATAACAATTGACATTTTTGAAGATCTAAGTTGACTGGAAGTAAGAAGCCATAAAAGAATTCCACAAGTGAGAGATTCAAGTGAAGAAACTATTAGCATAGAACTTACGGTTACATGTAGCCATTAAAAATGTAAAATGATAAAACCTTGCAACCTATCTAGTCAGTTAAGTGCTATACATGATGCATGCTTTGGCAATCATGTCTTGAAAGAGACATGACTGACAAGGCAGAAAATTTTCTCACAGTAGGTTGCGATTACTTTCTGTGGTAGACTGGTTGCCAACTAAGACTATGGTCTGTTCTATTTAACCCATAGCTGAAGGAAGAAGAAATGAATTAACACCTTTCTGAAGGGTATTTACTGCACTTAAATTCATAAAATCTATGTACCAAAGAGGAAAGTAATATTTGAGTAATACAAAAATGTGGCACAAATCAAAAAGAGAAAGGCTGGGTTTCAATCTGTTTATCTTAAACTTAGCTAGCCACAATTACTGACTGAAACATACCACAGTATTGCTTACACCAAATCAACACAATCTTACTTACCATTCTTAGTACATCCACTATAATACCTAAAAAGACTATAAAGTTCTAAATTGTTCCCATATGTACAATTTGTTTTTCAGAACATTTATTATGAAAGTATTTATAGAAAAGGCACAGGAAAGCTATGGTGGTAAAGGGACTGAAGCCAAGATGCCAGGTAAGGACCAATAACATTGCTGATTCTTTAGATTTTATCAAGAATCTTCAAATATATAGCAGGAGCACCAGACCGGATGTAGGAGCAATATTCAAAGTGAGAACGAATGGTAGACAAATATATAAGATAGATTTTGGTAAGAAAGATCATCTAGCATGATATACTGTTGTATTGCTGACTTGGTACCATACACAGAGAAAGTATGCTGCGGCATTATTCAGCATAACATCCAGTGCTAAATGAATATACACAGAACAGTATCACGGCTGTGCTTAGGGCCCCTGCAGACACTGCAATTGCGGGGGGGGGGGGGGTGGCGCAAGGTTAACAAAATAATTATTAAGATTAACTGGAAAATTATTATCATATTTCTATGTTGAAACAGACATCTATCAACCTGTCTCACTCCCTCTCTCTTTATATATATATATATATATCCGAGTGAGTACAGAACGAAGAAAGAAATTTTTTTTTTCACTGTCCAAAACATAAATTTAAAACAGTGCTCATATATGATGTACAGAGCTGTGAATATTTATTATAAATTATGTTTTAGACATGTACATAATTTTTTCTATATATGTCCTCTACAACCATGTGTTTGTTTCAATGTTGGGTGTCCAACATTTCGTCAGGAGGAATTCCTCCTGACAAATTATGTACATGTTCTAAAACATAATTTATAATATATATATATATA